>JAHZNE010005046.1:0-10660 GCA_027744055.1 Callyntrura sp. NNG-2020
TTCAAAGAGAATTTAACTGTGGATGAGATTGTGTTAGAACAAATGGTTTTGTTGAAGCCCCTGATGTTACTGAATATATTATGAAGATACACATGCACATTAAATTAATTTTTTTCAGGAGAAAATGTTTATTTTAGCAAGTGTGTAGGATATGTATAATATTAGGACCATTTCCGGTTTTATAAATTTATTTTCTGATTTAAATTGCCTCTGCGGAATAACTTGAAATGTCCAAGTGTGCAACATAGATCAGACTAGTTAAAATGGTTATTGGTTGCAGCCCTCGCGGTCACAAAGACACACCTTCATATTCATGGATACTCCTGTTATAGTGTTGTTAATTAAGACATAGTCGTCCTGTTGACGTATCAACTCAATGGCGCACCGTGAGCGAACCTTGTTATCTCTCTGACTAGCATACACACACTTTTTCTCAGCAAGAGAATCGCTGCCGTCAGTGTAAAGATAAAAAGAGGCACAGACTATTTTGTTGTACAGTCGATCCGTTTGTCGCTCCAGTTCGGGAATATGTTTTGGATTGTTGCATTCTACTAGCTCCTCGCTTATGATTCCAGGCACGCCAAAATAACACCTAAGACCTGGTATGAAAAAAATCAGCAGATTTATAAATGAGTGTACTGTATAGTACAGATCGGTAATGCAAACGAGGCAGGGTAAGGTGAAACCGAATCGATATAACCTTTTCCTATAGCTTACCTGACACAGAGTAGGCCTGAACGGTACAGCACAACAGGAATAAGACAGTTAAAGAACCGGAGCATTTAGGAAACATTATAAAAGGGCGTTTTTGAGAAAACTAGTTTCAGATGAATTTAAAGAGTCTAGTAGTGTATGTGTATGTGAAATTGTAATATTGTAGATGCAATTAATACAACTGAAAGTAATATTTTCTTCAGACAGCCGTGCAAAAGTAAAGAGATCATGTGTTGGAAATTCACAAAAAATCGTTGGTAAACATATCTATATACCAATATATGGAATGGAAAGTATAAATGTTTTTGCTGATTTTACTGTATCAAAGATTTGTCATTCCGTTGTTTTATTTACGACCAACCTTTTGGTAGTATCTAGATTTTCTTGCCACCTTTCGGCCGTCCGTGTCCGTCCTTAAACGCTCTATCTCTTGATGGAAGGTCTATCTTCAGGAGGAGTGATGATAAAAGTAGTGTTCTCTTTTGTTTAATTTTGGAAATGGGGTACGAGGGGGCTACTTTCTTGTACATTGAGTCATTTTCCAGTAGGAAATAGTAGGAAACCAAATGCATAATATGGTAGATATTTGATATTTGAGATCTTTTGATAGATACATAGACGTGCAGATTCAACTTTTACAAACCATAAACCAGACTAGCTGGTCGTAAATACACATGCAAAAATATGTACGATGTATGTATCTATACTTATACTTGGAAGCAGAACTTGTTCTTGTAAACAAATGTTGCAAATAAATGGTAACTAAAAACAGTAAGTGAATACTGTCAACTGTGTTTGGAATTTACAATTTAGTGTGGTCGAGGTTGTTAAAAACAAAATGCATATTCGTTGTCATTATGAATCTTGATATTTTGTCTCATCCTTGGGTTTGTTTTAGGATCTCTGGAAGAGCCACTTTTAGCACATATACACAATTACAGCTCCACAACCATGCAAAGCTGCTTCAATCTTATTGTATGACTGCCGTACTTCAAATTAGTTATCTCAGCAGCGCTTTAGTGGATAGCCATTACTTGTTAGTGTTAGTATTGACCAGATAGCCACCTAGTCTATTATGATGATGGTTTTCGTTTTGGATAATATCGCAAAAAAAACAACCTACACAATAAAACAGATCTCCTCACCACTATTAAGTTAGGATATTGCTTGCCACGGAAGTGTACGTACCAAACTAGATTAGAATCATGGTTTACACTACTTTTACATACGCCGTAATTGCTTTATAGCAATGACCAATGTATAAATTTGTTTTTAGGGATGATGGTGATGTGGCAATAAAACACTTGTTAAAAAGGAAGGTTGAAGGTAACATGTGATAAAATGTAGTGGATGAATGCAATACTACTCTTGTGTGGGAATGATAATGTCATTGGTAAAATTCTAGTCTATTCTATTCTAGGGATTCTAGATAATCCAAATACATAGCACGACAACATTTCTATTGGCTTTGTCAATTTTTGTGGAATATTCATGAAAAATCATCTATCTCGATTTCCCTTTTACATTGTAAATGCGTTTTTATTGCAAACCAACGGTATTGGCAGTAACATTATTCATCTGATATGTTGGGTAACATAATTTAGACTTTTGATACACAAGTGATTTTTGTACGTTAATATTACAACAAGTACATATGCACGCTTGAGGTGTTGGACAACACAGAAATTTAAAATATTTAAGGATGAAAACAAGCTCCTGTTTATATTTAGTGCAGACTAATTTTCAAAGGAAAACCGTTTCAACCTCGCCTCACCTTTATTCTCTAGAGCCTTTTATTCTTCCCGTGTGGTCAATCACTGCCCGGAGAAATAGATAACTCTTCCTTTCTTCTTGTTTGTACCTCCCGAAGAGGTCGATGCAGACCGCTCCGTCCCCCTCCAATACACATTCCCAACATTTGACCTCTACCCGATAATCTTGCACCTGATTGTTCCTCCTCCGCTGACCGCGTTCTAAGTTTGCCTCTGTTAGGTATTTCTACGCCATTTGCGGCAGTAATTGATTTTCCAGGAGAGTTGACCAGATCAGAGATATCCAGCACAGATGAGATAGATTCCGCGGAGGGCGGTCGAATACTGTGCTCGCCAGTAGGAGGGACCTCGTCATTCTGCTGGAAAAAAGCTGATACAGTGGCTACTGTTAATACGACCGGTTCCTGCAAGGCTCCTATGATCGACCTTCCTCGAATAGAGGACGATGAGCCCATGGGATTCACTGGAGTGCCCACTCGGGGTGTCACCGGAGATACTTCCACTCCTTTTAGAAAAGTTCCCCCGGTTCCATTCATGAAGGGAACTCGGTTATGTGCAGCTGAAAATGTGGAGGGCTCATCGGACATCGAAACGCTAGACTGGGCGATTCCTTGTTGGATGTTGTCATCAGCGGTAGTAGTCTTACCGTAGTCTTCCCCACTTTCTTTATCATTTGTGGGTAGAAAATCTGAAACTCCCAACGTAGCAAACTCCAACTTCTGTGAAGCGTACTCCCTTGCTTCATACTTGCTTTTCCGAGACGCCAGAAAGGAAACAAAATGAATCAGCGCCAGCAGTAGTAATGACGCGAGGAATATTGAGTAAAACACGTACAAATGTACGCGTTTGGTGTGGCACTCTGTGTCACAATTGAAGGGGGGTCCTGCCATTCTAAAAAATATCCTTGATTTTAACTATCCAGACATAATGTCTTCAATTTTCATGCTTTTTATTACTGCATAGACCAATAACCCGAACGGTACTAAGTTCAGCTTGGATCATTCTATCTGTGAAATACTAGTTGTTGCAAGTTCCCCCAAACTGCAAATTCAAAATTAATTTCCTAAACACTTGCCTGAGTTCCAGTTATTTATTTGTTATGTTCTTATTAAATACTTGTTGTAAATAAGTGTACATTGGATAGAATTGATAGAATCGATCGTACACCTCCAACTTGTTTTCTCGCCCACTTACACTTATTTAAAGTGCGAGCATGAAATTGTTTGCAATAATTAATTATGAATAAGGTAGAGGTACACAGATTACAAACAAGTACTCGGAAAAATTCGTGTCTGTCATCGTAAGGTATTCTTTTGTTCCAATTAGTACGTTGACAAGAAATTGTTTGCAATAATTAATTATGAATAAGGTAGAGGTACACAGATTACAAACAAGTACTCGGAAAAATTCGTGTCCATCATCGTAAGGTATTCTTTTGTTCCAATTAGTACGTTGACAAACAACTATTTTGTTTTTGCTACACAAACGCCATTCTACACGAAACGACGCATATAATGTGGGACATTCTCTCTTGAGTAAGCAACCACTTGTTTATACAACACGACAGGGACTTTTTGTTATAGTTATAAGCTGTCTTGAGAAATAGGAACACAACACAAGTTGTAAGGTGAAGCACGCATTTAAAATAATTTAAGTAATAGTTACTCCTTGGTCTAAATAGTACGTGGGTGCACTATTTTCCCAACGGGAAAATGAAAGTTTGATGGAGGTGACCGTGGCGGAATTAAGAATGCTTGAATGCAAGTATGTCATACCGAATAGCAATATTAGAGAATCCAGAAGAGAAACGACAATATATCTCGGTTTGATTTTCTTTCGTTTTAGTTAAAATTTAATATGGCATTTAAGAACGATCCTTTCTCTGTTCCCATTGTATAAGAACAGTACAATGCGACAGGTGGGATGGTAGAGTGGTGCAAACTGTAAACTTGTAATGCATGCAGCAGTTTCAGGTGAATTCCCCGTGTAGGTATCTTTCCTATCTCCCCTGTATGCATATGAAAGCATTAATGAAATGAAAATGGATGCATTTTCAGGATAATGACTTAGCCAAGACATTATATTATTCCAAATATAAACTTCGCTCTACAGATGTCTGCAGGGCAAAGTGTATTGTATTCCTGATTTTAACGCCAGAAATAACCGGGGCTTACCCTTTTCACGGGAAATGGTAGAAGAAAGAAAATACTCACCTTCAAGTAGCCATTTATTCGTAAATGAGTCGCCATTTCAGACTCTCTCCCACTCCATGACTGGCACTTATGTTTAAGTTGTTGTATTTTTTTCTCGTGTTAGCAGCCTCATCACGTCTCTCTCCTTTTCTCCTCCTCCCCTTCTATTTTTCTCTTTTCCTTCAACTGTAAATTGATTCCCCGCCATTCTTAAGTATGGCTCGTGTATGTTTTTACGTTGTAATTTTTCTTTTAAAAAGCAGGAGGAACTAGATGAGTCGACTGTAAGCAAAATAAAAATAAAATGTTATTATTATTGTCTTTTGGATCATGCCCGGGTGTCTGGAGATTATTGAGGCAATAAGGAAGTCCCTTACGGAAATTGCCAGGAAAGCTTGTTGTGTGCGCCACACTCTTTTTGGAGGATCTACTTACCATTTACAACGCATACCTCGTTATTTATTTATTTGTCTGTGTGTGAAAGCAGGACGCGAAGTGGGAAGGGAAAAGTAGATATTTAATTCTCTTCTCTCTGCTATTATATTCAGGATCAGGAAGATACGTACACGGCGAGAAACAATGCTTTCTGGGAAAATGAGGGGAGAAAGAAATAAAAGAGAAAGAGAGAAGAGCAGATGAGATCCCAATATTCATGAATGAACGAAAATAATGAAAATGATCAGAGAGAGAAAGAGAGAGGGGAGGAGAGATGTCGTTGCATCGACAGTTGTATTTCATGCCGGCTTATCAGAAACGGCAAGACGGGTTGTCGTATTTGTGTCGCCGTCGTTTTATAAAGTTGTGAGCCATGTAATCCACTTGATAAAAGAGTGCCACTTTCTGCTGGCAATACGGTACTGTAGTGAAGGATGCAACAAAGTTGTTTCAGTATGCCGTGTGCTGTTGGAAAGTACAAGATGTGTGCTTACAAATGATCAGACATAACAGAATAAAAAGGAAAAGACGCAGTGAATAATGCCGATCCGGTTGTTCATTAATTATAGGCTGTACACACATTTCATGAGAGAGAGTCTCGCTCACATCAGCTCAATGCATCTGTGTTCCAGTAAATATAAAGGGAAGAATGAGGAAATGCGTTGTTGTAGGGAGTGAACATGGAAGATTTTGTTGTTTACTCATTCACACCAGGGTATCGTCGTGCTAATTAATAATTTAAAGGATTGTTTTGCTTTATTTAAAGAAACGGTTTCTGCTATGTCGGGATGGTTTACGATAATCCTATCATGTCACTTTCTACTCGAAGCACTTAGGAGTATGCTACGTTCTCTGGTGTTATATATCACCCCCGGTGTTAGCGACAACGTAACTTAAGCAGAATGAATGAATCACTGAAATGTGAATTTTTATGATGTATTTATTGATGGATTATATATTAAAGGAAAATACTAGGGGAACTACGTTAGTCGCGATACTAACGTCTGTATGTCTGCTGCAGGGGAACTAACAATGAAGAAAGTGACAAAAGTTTTTTTAATTACGAGATTTTAGAGATTAACATTTTATGTAGGTGTCATGTTTGTAGCCAAAATGGGACAGTGCTGCAATGTCCTCTAGTCATTGCCTACTTCTTCCTTCTTCACTGCATAATTGCTGGGATGCTATCAGATTTTTATTTTTTAATCTGCAGTCCCCTTATCTGTATCTATTCAAAAATTGGTTATGACGAAACATCAAGTGCAAATCATACTCTCTATGCAGCAGTCGTAAACTTGTCGCCAGGAAATGAAAACAGTAAAAGAAAAGGAAGTGAACAATATATATTGAAGAAACAAGACACTCATTTTTGAAGGGAAGTAAGTTTTTTTTCATACGATTCTCTTTTGTTTCCTTCCTTTTAATACGTCTTTCAGTCGTCGCTTTCGGTTCCCTTGTGTTTTTTTTTTCCTGTTTCTAATGGTAAGCTTGTGAAAACGGCTTAAAGCTCTTTTTTTAAAGCGAGAGAGAGAGAGAATAAGAAAGAAGGAGTAGTTATTGTAAAGGAAAAGGATGAACACCATGATGGCTGACTTCCTAGCCAGAAAAACCGAGAACAAAGGGCCTACAAAATGTTCCTTTGTTTTGGCTGTAAGAAATGACATTTCTGCCAGTGGATTAGTTTAACGGTAACAAAAGTATTTTTGTTTGGAGTGCACACACCCAAAAAAACTGCTTGGTTCATTGTTGTTGTGGCTTTCTTTTAATAGTGCACTTCTTGTTGTTGTCGTACATGCAAGTTTTATGTTCTCGTAAATTTGTGTTTGAATGGGCTATTTCTCCGTTCCCGTCATCTCAGCATCCTTTTAAGCTCGTTCTTTAAAATAGGTTACTTACTGCATTACTTTTTAAATACCTTCTATCTATAATATAAACTATAGTACAATTATGACATGTTACGATTCAGGCGCTCAAAATTAAAAGAGTGATGCTGACACCAATAAGATGTTGCAGGATGCCCCACCAGGAAAGTTCTGAAAAACCCACCAGACCACTGCAGTGTCAACGTGTGGCACTTTAAAATAACTGATAATTTTTTTTGTCCGTACTAGCGTTGCATCTGTTTTCCCAAGACCATTTCTAAAAACGTGGATAATGTCACCGTGTGTGATAAAAGTTTAGATTGGTTGTGCTCACTGTCTAAAATTGCAGTTTTCCGTCAATTCAAACTTTTAAAGTCTTGTAATGTAATGGTCGCGCAAACACCGTGACTGAAGTTGTAAAAGTGTGCATGCACGTGCCCATGTCAATTTGGGCGCTCATGGTTGAATGTCAACCCAGCAATTTTAGTCGTTTAGATTCGAATTAAATGAAACATAAAAACACAACGGAACATCACCGCCCGTTAATAATGAAAACATGAAGTACGAATTTTGTACAATTTTTCTTATTTTCTTCCAAATTTCAAGTTTATCCTCGTCTAACCTTTATGACGCGCCACCAATGTAATGAGACTCTGTCGTCCGTTAAAAGCACGTTAAAATTGTTTCTTTGATGACTCGTTCGCATTTGCCCTTGACTTCTGAACATTACATGTGTATAAAAAATTAAAGTGTTTTTAAAAACTGATACAACGGGATATACCATAAATATATTAAAACCCTGACGCAACCATCACCAGAACTCTAAAAGCTTTTTCCAACCGCCTTTGTACAAGCGTCAAAGTAAAAGAAAACTTTAAATTGTTCTTTCCCCTTCCACTGGGAGATTATTGGGTCTGTTATGGGATCACTTACAAAAGAGGAGATCATTACACCAGAAATTATTACGTTTCTGTTCACCTCTCTTTAAAAAAAGCTTCTCTGCGTTCATTGCCCCTTTGCTTTACTGCCATCAACTTTCCCTTCTCATTTTTTTATTGTATTTCTTGCCTGTACACGTGTTGTCTACCCCCACACTCTGTTCACATCTACTTTACTTTCATTTTGTTTGTAATATTTTTATAAAAATAAATTTTCACAATCTTCAGTACCGTAGTAACACTCGCCAAAGCACAAAAAATTCCTGGAGTACAGGAACTCGAAGAAAGAGGTGCTTTGTGTTTTCTTGAGCTGGCGAGCAATTCAACAGATATCTTAGGGCTGCAATTGCAATAATGTCAAAGTAGTAAACAAATAAAGTTGTACTTACGTACACAATTTGTCGGTTACGAGACCCTCTGGAAATGAAAATTATTTTTGTATGAGAAAAGGTTGGGCTTTTTTCTACTCCAGACAAGATTGTCACAGAAGTCATTTTTCGTCCATTCGAAGATTCCACTAGTCGTTTTAATACTGCCTATTGGTACTACTACACGGCTTGTTGTGTCTTTTTTGAACAGAGCACTCACACATAATACGCGGAGTAGGTAATATAACACGCGAAATTGCAATCCCCAACTTTTTTCTTCTAGCACTTTGTAGGAAGGAAGAAAGGCAATATTAAAAACTAAAGTATTTTTCCACTAAAATGTCATTTAGGTAAGTTGCAAGTGTTTTCATCTGCTTTGAAAAAGGGAAATTTTCCTGGGAAACTTGACGATGCTTTAAGAAATAAAATAGTACAAATATCTAATATTTGTACCGAAATTGCCACGATGAGTGCACAAAAAGATTATATATACTTCTTGAAGGCAGTAAAATTACAAAAAGAAATTGCACGTTTTTTCACTCTATCCCAACATTTCCTGGAATTGTCATTGCAAGTTACCTTGTTTTCCTGTTTTGACATATTTATGATGATGTGGATGTAATGGAGACTGTGGAGAAACTGGCACAAAATGAAGGATCGACAAGAAAAAACGAAATGAGAGGTGTCTTTGTGTATTAGCGCCTTGAATTTCTTCTTTCTACTTCAAGCAATGAGCACGATTTTTTTAAGTTGGGGAATTCACGTAAAGTGAAAAATGATCCAACAAGACGAAAGAAAATTTTAACAGAGTTGGAAACTGAACTTTTTCAAAACTTACCACTTGTATTGAAAGGGCTCATTCTATATTAGTCTTACTATCTGAACACTACCAAGTACAGTGACTGGTTAGTTAAATAAGGTGTACTTGATGGTGGCTTTATCATCTTTAGCCAAATTCAAGTTGGCGACACGTGCCCCTATAACATGTACACATATGCTGAGTTTTGCGTGTCTTGAGATTTTTCTTGCAAAGATATCTAATCCAAGTGAACTCGACTGCAAATACTTTCTCCGATATTATCCATTACCGGATTGGCTCTAAAGTGTCCAAATTTAAAATTGTTGGTTTCTTATCATCTTTGGCGGGTGGATGGGCACTGGGGAAACTTGGCATAACCATGGCAACACCAGAATGAACGCGATGGACCTCTTAAATGTTCTAATCAGTCTGCCAAAAACAATCATTGTACGTGTCCGGTGTATTCAGAACAACGCGTTGGAGGGAGTGGAACAAACCAGGAAAACTGCGTTAGAACATATTGGATATATTTGCCGCCGCCGCCACTGTGGGCTACCTTGAGTAATATACCAGTGGATGGCACATTTTTAAAAAAGAAGTTGCTAATTTTCAAAATTTACAATCGAATTATTCACTAAAACGAAACAACTTCACAAACTTTCATCAGCTCATTTCATGTTCAGGCATTTTCATCCTTTATTTCCCATCATATCTTACAAGCAGTGCGACACAAGCAGTATTCATACATAGAAAATTTAAATTGAACATTGAACCGTATAAAAGTATACGCGTCTCTTCGTTAACATTAGCTGCAGCTTCATAGAAAGCGGCAAGAACATTTTCCATTGAAATGCCAAAATGAAAACAGCAGTATAATGTCGCTGTACATCATCCTCATTCCATTCCACAAATGATAACCATCGTTCAAAACTGTTCCCCGAATATTGTTTGCTTTGCCAGCGATTTCTATATATCAACCCTTCTGCACTATAAACTATTTATATAGTAGTGCCGTTTGCTTAATACCGCAAGTGAAAATGAGACTCGCCTGGATGAGAACAAGGTTTGCGATTTAGTGCTTTCGATTTCAGTTTTATTGGTGGTTGACCACCACCAACTTTGTCGGAGAAAGCCCTAATCATGTCGCACGAGCTCCTGAAACAATATGACTTTTGTTGAATGGAAATAAAATTACTTCCAGAAACGGTTTATCCTATAAAACCCCTCTGCCGTTTTTCTCGCTACTAACCAACATTTCCCCCAATCAATACTGCCTGCACGAAAATGTGTTCCAATAAAATCTGGGTCTGTTATTTCCTCTGCTCGTCCAACAGAATGTGGTTGCCGCATCGACAAAATGGAAGATAACGATGGCCAGGCGAGAATTAGAAACATGCCATTACAAACAGCGTCGAATTATATGTTCTTTTGCAGTAGTATACAGGGCTGACCGCAAAATCTGGGCTACCGCTGAGAAGTCGTTGTCGTTGTCGTAATCCTTTACATCATCATCGCCCTTGGGAGGATAATAACCACCGTAATAATGACGACGATCATGATGACGACTCAATTCAATCAAA
>JAHZNE010005047.1:0-40753 GCA_027744055.1 Callyntrura sp. NNG-2020
CTGTGGTCGTGCACACATACCCATTGAACGTAGACGATCAGAGAAAATACTTAAGCATCAACGCTAACTTACCACCATGCACCACCACCACCACCACTCAAATTGTATTCATCTTTCTCTCTATGTGAATTTCCGTCACCCTAGTTACAAACATAATTTGTTTGCTTTGTGGCCTAACCGTATGTATGTAGAACCAGTATGGTGGTCGCCGCTGCTACACGTCGTGGTGGGCTATGCGACAAGAACGAGGACAATCACATAATCATCTTTAATGACTATATGGATAGGTTTACGTCAATGGAAATTTGTTTAGCATGCTCAATTTAAGAAATGCCCGTGTAATTTTGCCGTTTGAGATGTCCTATTACTACAGCCTTGTTGGGTTGACGCGACGACGGCTATCTTGGCGGGGCAACCACTAAACCTAGTTTTCTGCCTTACATTACTGCTGTTGTGTAGCATGTGAGAACGTCTTTAGTGTAATCTCCATTGTACACAGAACAGTTAATTGTGCCGACGGTCAAGGAGTGCACCTTAACAAGAAGTGCACAAGTACGTGTGTGAGAGTAAACAAAATGTTCGTATACGTGACTACTGTTCACTGAACACGCGTTGTTCTTGTTGCACAACAACAGGAGACAAGCAAACTGCCATCCTTTTATGGCAACTTTATTCATACCCAACGAAGAGCGAGGATGAGAGAGAGAGAGAGAGAGAGGGACAAGACGGAGAGAGGGGGAGAGAGACTAGACCGAGGTCTTTCATTGAGATGACCAGAAAATGACCGTCCAGTCTGCAGAACAAGTTCAATGCAAATGAAACCACATGTACACTGGAAGAGGACTGGCTGGACTAGTTGTTTTGTTCACCATCACTCCACACACAACAGACAATGTGTGTGTGTGTACAACCCGGCCAGACACACAGGGAGACATGCACACACACGGTGTAGAAACAAGTGGTTTTGTTTGATTTGATGTTCATATTGTGGAGCAGTGCAGTGAGGAAAAGTGCATTCAAGCATGATGATAATATGCCACAAATGAATGGACTCATGACAAGATGATGCTGATGATGATGAGGACTTGTTTATCTAGCACCGCAGTAGTAGTGCACCAAAAAGACGAGCCAGACCAAACTACTGGGCTGTGCATTTTATTACGGTTATGTATGAATGTATGTATGTACGTGTGTGTATATATAAATGAGTCTCTCTATCTCTGGGCTCGTGGATGGGCAAGGTGGTGTTGACGCTGGTGTCGGTGTCGGCTACAATAATCTTGGTGGTGATGTTATAACAACAACACACGACGGTACTCATTGTCAGTGTCAGTTATAATGTATCCATTCACTGACTTTGCTCCCATCAGCAACCTCGTGAAATAAGCCGTTTCTACTCCAGCAGCCCATCATTTTGTTCATTCATGGAATTCAAGGAAGCCATTCATTCAGGAAAATCTAACAGCCACTTTTAATATTGCCAGCACCGGGAGCAGTGAATGGATTTATGGGCTTTTGATCACCAGATCATCATTATTGCTGTCGTTTCAGCCAGCGTCTTGTCTATGAAACCGACAGTAAAGTTAGGACGTATATCAATTATTCATAATAACTACACTATGTAACAACAATACATATAGAGTGGTTGTAGTATACCAGTACGAAGGGTGACAATAATAATGTCTATTCCATTATCGAGTGTAATTAAAAAGTCACAATGTTTCCCTGCTTCCCCGAATCTAGATACGTGTAGTCATCAAAATACTTCCACCCTCTTACCTTCCTTCCAGAAACAACTGCATTCCGAAATCGGAATGTAATTTAGCATTTTTTAAACAAAAAACCCTACTTGTCTATCACGATTTGGTAATAAAAGTTAGCGAGAAAAAAACAAGACGAAATCGTTATGTGCCTTGTATTTCGTCTATAGAAAATACACTTGCATACCTGACACTTCAAACGAGAAAAAATACAATAAAGATCTCGCTATACCCTGCATTAAAAATGCCTGCTCACGAAATATGATAAAAGCAAAAGAAAATATTATTACAAAAAATCAACAAGATTTATAAACACTTGAAACAATATTTTGGCGATTTACCGAGACCACTAGCAGCAAGTCGTTAAATTAAGCAGTTATAGTTGCATGCCAGCATTAAATAATATGTAGATGAATGCCTGGCAGCTTGTAACTTTACAAATACATGCCACGGACGGTAGCAAACAACATCAGGGAGCAATTTGTATTTAAAAAAACTACTGTTGTTACTAGTCCACCACACTCCACATATCATCGTCACCGTCAAAAGAACACAGTAGTAGCTTGCTGTTACGGAATGCATACCTGCATGCGTGCGTTTAAGAGGAGAAGATGCCGAGAAAAGCAAAGACGTTTTCAGGTAGAGGTAGACATACGTCACATATACCTACTTTCCTACCTAAACACTCACACAACACGACCAGGTAAATGCCGATGACTAACGAATAAGATGATGAATTATATAGATGGCTTAGAAGACGATGGGATGATGATGGTAGCTCACATCAGCGAATAATAGAGGGAAATAAAAAAAAGGAAGAAATGCAGTAAAACAGTGCACTAATAATACAGTAAAAGTTGTAATGTGCATGTGTACTCGGATAATGGATTTTTTTCTTTAAAAAAATGAAAAAATATACATGTACTTATAATAGGTATGATGATGAAATGAAATGAATCCGTGTTGAGACTTCCTATCTTGCATAGACGTGGTCACAGTATGTGTGTGTGTAAATGTTGTGTAGTTGGAAGTTATCAATAAAAAAAATACTGTAGCCGCAGTCGTTCAAAAACGAAAAAGATTGACGATGACGACGACGTGACAGAACTATTAGTTTTGAACGGGTATAGGGCTATCATTATTGTTATTACTGCTTTTGGAGGGAGATGATTATTGCTGCTACTGATAGTACGATTACAATTATTATTACAATTTTTTTGGGGAGAGCTGTTGTGGATGCGGCTACTAGTAGTGCTACTGTTGCTGCTACTGAGGATGACGATGATGATAATGGTGAGCGTAATGATCATGCTTCCAGTTAGTTGTTACTCATCTTTCATTCTTTGTATTCTTATTTCATTGTCGCTCGTTTTAATACTTCTACAGACAGTCAGTCATAAATCCTCTCTTTTGCCAGCCTTTCTTCTCCGACCGGCTCGTCAGCTCGGAAATGCTGTATATATCATCAGTCAATTGTGTACCACTAAAGCCAACCGGGCTGTCGAGGTAATAGTCACTGCAGTAATGTGCAGTGTGGGCAAGTCGACGTTTTCTAATGCGCTACTGTTTTCTAATGATGACCATTGAATTCGAGAATCAGAGATTGATATTTTTCTTTCCTCTTCTAATTGTTTCCCGCTTTCTATTCATCTTCTCTTAGTTTGCCAATCAATTTGTAAATTCATGCTGTTGTTGTCTCCATTTTGTGAGAGTGATACCGCCGGTAGAGCGGCGTATCGTTTCAAGGAAACTGATTTATTTTACAATTTACTCACTCAAGTCGTGTGACTTCACACACGACCAATGATTTGTTCCGAGTAAAATCAAGATAACGCTGTGCGGACAGAGACAACTTGGTATTACTGCTGCTATGTATTTTTTTGCTTTTCGAAGAAGCATGCTTGCATATGCGCAAGCGCATGCAAAGAAATGTTATGGTTAATGTAGAGAGTTATAATTGATTTTTTTATAAAGCCATGGATCGCGACAGGTGTCAGCGTTAAAAATGATAGCGTGGTTGGATTTCGCAGACGATTTCTTCCTCCTTGCTGACATTTTATTTAGTGGCATAGCCATCCTCAAGGTTTAAACTTACCTAATCAATTAGTTAGTATGTAGGTAGTTGGTATCACCAGTGAAGTAGAGAGCAATGAATATGTAAAATCGGTGGTGAATGGTGTGAATGATTATCTACGACATAAATGAAAGTTGTAGCTGAATTTCGAAAAAAAAGAATAATATTAGCGACACAGTGACTCTGCATTCTGTATAATTTCCACCAAGAAACAGTGTGATGATAACCATAGCAGATAATCAAAATTAGACTTTTGAGTGGTAGTGATGCTTATGATGACAATCATGTGCATGTGTACGCATTAATGGTAACGATAATGATGATGTGGGACGAGTAAATTCATCAAAGTTTGAGAAAAAAAACTACTTTTGATGCTTGTTACATTTGTCCCATGCGTTTACATCCATTAGCTAAAAAGCAACTCACTAAACGTTGTTCGTTATTCTCTAAATTTATCATCTATTAGGTATATTCTCCTCCCGCAGAGGCATGTATACACGTACACGTATATCCACAACACCGAGAATCAAGCACAAAGCGGATTATTATTATTATTATTATCTTTATAATATTATTTAATGGTCACAATGATGATCCTCCTTCCACTTCACTACAAGCTGATCCTCTCTGCTGTAAAAGGATTCAATTTGTTGGAGGTCTGCTGTTGAACAAAATTCAATTTCAATTAACCACACCATCATCATTTTCATAAAGTTGATGATGACACGATCATCTCCACCACCACCATACCACCACAGTTGTTTCATTCAAGAAGTTCTCCTCTCGACGTTATCACTTTTCCTTGTGTGCAATAAGGCAATAAAAATAATAGCTATAAGAACAACGCTGCTTATAACAGATAATCATAATGACTTCATCACATCATCCTCATCAATACAACACACAGTAAAACATGGCTCTCAGCCCGTTCTCTTCTCTCCTTGATTATGGCTCAATGCATGGATCAAGTGCGGAAAGACACCTCTTCAGCATCTGGTTCTGGTACAATACAACCAACACATCTCCTCTCTCCATCCGCAGCACTAACACTACCACCACGCTATACTCCGCTTTATGCAACAACAGCAACAGGGAACCAGCCAGAGAATAACCACTATCACCAGTATTCCTCTGATTATTACACTCCATTATCATATTATGCATACTCATTTTAAATTTTACTCTGGCTGACTGCCTCCCTTATAAAATCCCACATTCCCCTATTATTCATCATCAAGGTAAGAAAGAACGTTCCGTGCACACAGGATGCCATTATTTTCTTTCCTTTATGACTTTCCAATATTTGTAATGATGTTATTAGCATCATCTCGTACAAGTTTTATTGTCTTCCTCTCCTCCTTATAACTTGCCTCATGCTCGTCATTTCGATCGTTACTGTCTCCCTGTCTATATTATTAAGTCTTCATTCATTTTCTACTTCTTGCGTGCATGCCGTCAACAGATTGGAGATATTAGGGAGTTTTTTTTAAAGGAAGAGTCTGAATCTATTAGTGGAAAATGGCAACCGAGACAAATGTGGTTTATTGGTTGACTTGGTGTATGTGTGTGTGTGTCTATGTCTCTCTCTCTCGTTAATTTAAAAGCGTCTTTCGTATTGAATGACTGACAAGAGCGAATGCTGATTTTGACGAGTGATGATGAGTGAGTGGGACCGTGACTCTTCATCCTGGTCGCCAAGAAACTCTTTCCGTTTCTTGCCTTGTGGTGTGGTAATGACGAGGTTAGTAATAAGCGAAAGAGACAAAAGTTGTGATGACACCAAGATGACGATATGACTGTATTACAAGGAAATGAATGAATCAATACGTAATGTGTCACTTAAACAATAAGTCAGATGCTGTTTAACAAATTGTTTGTCTGCGATGGACTTGTGTCGTTCTAAATAGCAGGATTGTTGATGGAGAGAAGGAAAGGAACGTGTTTTTCTGCTTCATACATTCCCTGCCAATTGAGAAGAGGAGCAGGAGTGACAAGATCAGAAGATAAAATACAACCAACATTTTCCCCCGTTGACTTGCTTTGTTTGCTTTTGATATGAGCAGCAGAAGAATGGCACGTTTTGCACCACTACTATCACTGCACCATTACTTGCTCTTTTTCGTCTCCCCCGTTCTGCTTGTCTCACTCACTCTCTCTCTCTCTCTTCATGTATCTTGTCGTGAACTTATGCTCCGGCACGTAAAGATTTTCTATTATTTACCCCCAAACACAGACACAAGTCAGTAATGCGACCATTCATTCCTCTTTCTATTCTATTGAAGGGTAATCAATTTTCAACAAATTCATTGTATCATGACCACGACGATGCTGCTACTCCGATTGCTCTTCTCCAGCTTGGCTGTTGCTCTTTTTTCATAAGCCTTGAAAGGGATTTGATTTGCCCACATCACACACAAGCAATAAGTATTTGATTTTATTTGGTCAGTTAGAGTAATGCACGGTGTAAGAAGGAGTCACAAAAAACTGCATTGCAATTGAATCTGTATTCTATTTTCCAACGGGTCTTAAGAAAGAAATCCCAACACTTATTGCATTAAGTATATTTTTTGTTCCATGTATTTTTTACAAAAAAAGCGCACCCCTTCTCTTGTCCGTACTGTTTTTCCTTTTCATATTTTTTTTTATTGTTTGTCTGCTGCTCCCTTCCTAAATCCTCCACCTTCTCCGTCATCTTACTTTTTCTTCTTCTCTTCTTATTCATCATCTTCATTATTTGAATAATGTCACTCGTAAAAACGGTTTATATTGCTCATGAAAATCCGATTGTCGCTCTTTGACGGCCATTTTCGTTTCTGTCGTTTATCCATTCACAAATACCCTCCTGTGTGTGTGTACGAAGTAATGCATGCAAACGCTCTATATACACCGTACATACTTGTTTTGTGTGCACTACTCAATTGTAATAGGAGTAGGAGTAGACGACGAAGTATGTAATAGTAATAATAATATTCAATCCACCCTATTATTATTATTGCCATTAGGACTTATGCGATCCTTCACTTCACTTCTGAACCAGCAATTTTATGCTTTACCTTTTTCTGAGTACATATATGCCTACCAGGCGACATATGTGTACATGCATATGAAATGGAGAGAGATATGCATACTGACACAACAATACCTATCCAGCCCATAAATAATAAAAAGGAGCGACCGTTCTTGTCAATTCAATTGAAAGATGAATAAAAAAGCGATCTCCTTTACGCAATGCAACGCATTGCAGCGCTGTACCAATGGACAAAAACGGCACGGCAGCTGAATGCATATTGCGGTGTTATGTGTTGGCTGCGTGGAAAGGGAAACGGACGAAGATGACAATGGCAAGTCAGCAAGAATGTCTTCAAGTTTATGTACGTATCTTTCTGCTCTCTGTGAGATATTATTAATAATGTATGGTTGTACGTATGTAATAATGATAATATTGCATTTTTAGCATGAGACTTGGAAATTGACTAAATGACATGAGAGAGAAAGATGATCCTACAGTATTTCTTGGCACTACCAGTTTCGTCGTCGTCGTTGGCTGATAAATGAATAGATAGAGAAGTTTGCATGAATGTGGATATTTTATAGCTGACAATTTTGAGTCATTCATTCATAAAATACGAGAAGAGAAAGAGAAGAACATGAGGGGGAAGGAATGACTCGATTATCTATGACGATGATGATAGTGGTGATTCTACGTCGTTTTAAGTGGATTTTTAAGGACCAAAAAAGATGGACGGATTTTGGTGGGGGAGGTGTATGGACGAACGAAGGTACCTATCTGACTTATTTTGGTAGAAAGAGAATACAATTTTTCTCATTGGTTTTTGGTATAACGTAAGTTACAAGCGTCAAGAAGGAAAAAAATGCGACAGAGAGAATACGGAGGATGACGAGAAGCCTATAAATGAGCATCAAAAATTGTACACGAGGAAGCAAAAAGATTGAGAAAAATGAAAGAGATGGAACAATATTTTAAAAGACATTTTTTCTCATTTATTGTTATTATCATTATATGCAGTTTCTTCAGGGAAAAAAAGAGAACGACTGATGATGATAGGACGATTATTGTCTCCTATCGCGTTACGACTTTCATTGAAATCATACATATTGCACATTATTAGAAAATTTACATGGCAAAAATATTAGATTTTCTTTCAGGATAGAACGACGAACGTAGAAATGGTCTTCCATCCATATTCATTGCTCCAAGATGGCGATGATGATTCTAACGATGATATTATCTGCAGAATAAGACATATCAGCTGTACGACCAAAACGAAGACTACCTGAATGGTAAGATCTACCTAAAGAGCCGTACTAGGCCAGAGGGACATTGCATTGTAGGTATTTATGTGAAGGTACGCCAACTGAATAAATAATATTAAAAAGTAAATGTTGAGCTAAAAGTAGTGACTCTATTCCTTTTCTCTCCCTCCCACCCCCTCTCTCTCTCCCTCGTTGAGTTTTATGGAAAGTAAGAAAATTCAATATTTTCACAAAAATTTCATTCTAGACTCCATAAAACTTGTTTGGCATTCTTCTGGCAGAAAAGAAAGAAGGAAAGATGAAATGAATAATGAAATGCTGTCATGTTTATGCATATGTGTATACTCTCTCCCTGTGTGCCGCAAAAGAGAAATAGGTATACGGACGAGTATGGAGTACGTAATCTGCTAACAAAAAGTAACAACAGTAGCAGCAATAAGTAAATATCAGGATTTCATTTCATCCTCCCAATTCTCTTCGACGTCGTCATCGTAGCGTGGATAGTGGAAAGTAGATACATGCAAGTACAAAAAAATAACATTTTAAATAGCCATCATAAATAAATGGAATCATTTACGTTGAGTCTCTTCCCAGTAAAATTACCAAAATACGAGGTTTTTCTCTATTAACTCTCGTTTATGCTTAAATTATTACAATGAACTTGTGTGTTTGATGGTGGAATGATGCTGCTGCTCCTGACTGAGGATTATGTCAGCCTATAACTATACACACGCTAAAAGGATATTTCACAAAAGTGTAGTGGTAATCTGGAAACTTATTCTATTTAGCTGGCAACTTTCACGGTTTGAAGGTATCTTTCAGCTTAATAAAATTGGCGTTGGCATCTCTTTCCAACCGAAAGCATTTTGTGAGCCTCTGTACAAACGGAAATCGTATATGAGGGATGTCATTGTCTTTATGGGATAATGTCTGCATGTGTTTTCTGTTAATAAAATAATTGGGCTCCCACAACAACATAACAATGCGATACGACCAGAACGAGGTTGCTGCAGTCAACAGGAGAGAGAAGTAACGCTAATAATTTATATGACCGTAGTATGTGTATGTGAATTGGAGGAGACCTTTTTTCTTGAAAATGCTTTTTTACTACTACCTACATTGTTGTAGCTTGATAATAAAAACGCATAATATTACTGCACTGGAATATTATTATAATATATATTGAATGTGTGCATGCTTAGTGTGGATTTTATGAGCTTATTATTATTATTATTATTATCATCATCATTATCGTTATATAATGGTGCATATAGGGTATAAGAAAAAGGTAGTATTATTATGGGAAATTGAATTCTGTCTTGGAATGTCGAATTAACAAAACATCAAATTGCAGGGCTGTTTCAACAACCAAACAAAGCCATTATCTTATCCGTGATCCCCATCATCATCAACACTACCAGTGCTACCACCCTCGCCACTACAACCAACAAAAGTTAATAGGTGGTTGTATTAATAGCATTACCCAGGTTTTACAAAATGCAAGTTTTTTTGTAAAAGGAGTGACAGGAGTTGCTGCTTACTTTTTAAAGTGTGCAGGTACCTATGTTTGTTCTCATTTGGATTGGTGGTATAGAGAAGATAATGATGCGTTCAAAAACGAGAAACTGAAAACAAAACAGCTAATGGATATACAGACATGGAGGGAATTTTACGAAAATAGACAGTTTTGTACATGAAAAGACGCTTTTTTTACTGGAGGTCTGGCTGCATTAAATATCAATTTAATTTTTTTACCCATATTTTTACTTGTTAGTTTCTGTTTAATGATTTTAAATGACTGTGTGTAGTATGTTCGTGCTCTAAGCGATTTCTTTTGGTGTTTCAACCATTTCAGCGTGATACGGCTGCACTGGCGTGGCGATCTTATCTCCCGCTAAAGGTCACTTTGAACTGGCAAAATTACCTGATGTGTGTTTGTGATAATAATTAAAAATCACAATGGATTAAATTATATGCATACAAGACTGATCATTTCAATACGTAACTTGTTTTGAATGATGCTGCTGTATATTTAATTAGTTCTTTAGCTTATTTTGTGTTCTTAAATCCGTCCAAGTCTTGATGGTTTGAACGTCCTTGTCTGTTTGTCCGTCTACAGATAGTGTACGATATGATGGAAACGAGCATTTTAATAAAATTAAACTTGTTGAGTATTCAGAGTGTGCCAGTTTATTCTCACAACCCGACTCACTCACTCGGTGCCTATGAAACATAAATATCCTATAAAACTGCTTTCGTTGCACTTTAAATCCTCATTATGTTAATTTTCCTTATTATCTGTATTATTACAACCCACTAAAAACCAGTAAATGGCTATTTACTCGTCACTTGTTTATCACCTACCTGTTACGTCAGTCTTATCACCATCGTCATCTTCTTCAAGTTTAACTTGTTGATATCATATAATATTTATTTATTTGCCTTGTGCGAAGTCACATAGGGTAAGGTATTGTTATCTTTTTTCCTGAATGTGTGATTTCAAATGAATTTCATCATCCACTACAACAACAATCAAAATCATCGTTAAACATAAATCCTAATTTAAATTCCTTTTGTATTATCACTTCATGTTTTAGTCAGAGAAGTTCTGGTGCCTACTAGCGTGCACCATTATTATTATTATTATTTATGTTGATGCTATAATATATTTTTTAAACTCCCTTCTACTACTAATCCTACATGCTACAATGTGAAGCAATCTGAATTTTGCGATAGCCTAAAGACACTTCGTTTCATACGACGGGTACGAGTGAACATGCAAAAACATTACTTTTTTTCACGAATTATTTTTTAAATGCTGTTCGACGTTTTGGCTGAGGCCCTGTACAATGCAATCTTTGGAGCTATTACATACATGTTCGCTCACTAAATGCGTTCATTGCACAAGCATTGATGCGTATGTAAAGGTTTTTAAACGCGTGTATAAATATAAATTGAAGGGTCCTTATAGACAGGATAAAGACTTTTTAACAGCATGACGCAATTTTTCCCGTTTCCGTTGCTCTTTTCAATCTCTGTAATACTCCATTAGGGAACGCATACACACTTGATTGACTTGAGCATAAAAAAAGAAGGTGATTATACGATAAGTATCACGAAAAGCCAGGAGACTTTTTATAGATAGGCAGCAAACACGAAAAAAGTGTAGAAGAAAATTTGCTCTTGTTAATATCACCAGTTGAGATCTCGTCACAATAATAACAATAGTGCTCCGTCGAAAACTTCTGATTTCCTGTGTTCGTTCGTAGCTCTCTGAACTTACTCCGTATGCTGTGCATGCGCAAGCATTTAAGTATTTATCTTGAATACTTTGGCAACCCTAAAAATCTAAATTCACAGGTTAAGAAGAGGTCGTATCCTAAATAGAAAAAGTGCGAGCGACAACGACAACGATGCAATATCGCATGCCAAGGTACTATAATAATAACAATAATTACACATCCTCTGACAAAAAAGACATGCTTTTCATTACAAAACCAACCAACTCCAACAACGAATTCTACGTCTACCAACAAAGCATTTTTCTACCAAAGTTAGGGGGTATAGGGACACGGATCAGGCAAGGCTGCCGCAATAGTTGCAACAGACACCATACCATATCTCTGTGCATGTTGCTGATGGTATATCTATATATCCCCCTAAAATATGTTTATATACATATTCACTCATGTATAAGAGCATATAATATGCATGCGTGTCGTGTGTTAGTCGTATTTTTTAACAGTTAAGTATTTTAATAAACGATAAACAATAATTAACGGGACAGGCACTACACAGGTCATACTACCAGTACTACTCGTGAAACTACCACCACTTAAACTCATCTACTTGTTGCGATTTTAAGACAGTTGAACAATTTACACCAAATATCTACGACATAGTAAACCTACATATTTTATGGGTTGCATGCCACCTTGGATTTTGCTTTGTTAAAAAATTGTCTTGGTTGGTGTACGTACACATCATGCAATCGTAAAAAAGACTGTCATGGGGTTGACATTTCCCAACCTTCTTCACTAATGTTTCCATTTATTAAGAATGACAATTATAATTATCAGTAGTGTGTTAAACACTAAACACTAAATTGCAATTACATTTAGTACGAAGCATTTTTTTGCGCTAAACATACGCACACATTATTAGTATTGCAGGAGAAGGAAGAGAAAAAAATTGATTACACAAAGTGATAAACGAGTTTTTAGTCAAGAATATTATTTTAAAATAAAACAATCTATACATACATGTGTTGTGTGTGTATATAAAACATTATATACTTGTATTATACTGTTATATACAAAACACACATTAATTCCACAAAATTTAAAGTGAAAGACTTTGCTTGCTGTTATTATTATGATGTACGAGCTTCGTACTACTCGTATGATTGTATTTATTACTGGTTGTATGTGTACGCGTGAATGTGTGAGTATGCGCCCATATCATTTTTATATATAAGTTTTTTTAAAAGTACAAATTGAAATTGGCATTGGTTACTGTGTGCTTTTGGAGCACATTTGGTTCATGAGCTTACATGTATAATTATTATCAATAACACTAAGCGCCCCTTTATACTCTATCCGCTTTACGAAAAAAAACTTCTCTCGACGTTTCACCTGTTTTATTATGTTCAATATTTAATATCAGAACTGTTATTATCACTGCATGAAAATCTAGCAAAACGAAACACGAAAAAATTGACAGTCCTTTTTGTTACCTGCCAAAAATCCATTTATTTTACTACCAGCCCCATTCCCCCCTCTTTAGCTTCGACTCACTGATTCTTTCAAGTTATACTCCCACCACACGGCACGGCTGTCTTTAGCGTGGCAAGAATCGAACAATCCAATTATGCACCTTTTTCTTTTAAAAAAAATGTACAATGATACAGTGAAACAGAAGCAGTTACATTCTTGTTTGTGTGTGGTGAAATGTATAAGAAAAATCGTGTAATTTATAAGTATTTAATAGACTTAGTGTTGTAGTATTTTTATGTTACGATTACATTATTAAATGAACCATATGCCAGACAAAGAATACGCTGATTCATAACTACATGCATTCCTGTAGATACATATGTACATGACGACTATCCTCCTTTTTTTAAAAAAAAATATTCTTTTCACAATAATACCATTTTACGGTGGTGGTGTTTTGTGAAAGAGCAAGGATGATGACGATGATTGATACATATCTCCCTTTTCTCGTGAGCTTTTAAACTATCCGTGTATTTGTGTGCTGTAGAAAAGAAGACAACAACCGGAAATCAGCAATGAGTTAAGTTAAAAGCTAGGTTCGTTGCATTGTTTGATGATGATGGTGATGGTCATGACTGAAAGCATATTTTTTGATACAATATCCTTTTTTCTTGTTGGTTCTTTATTTTTCATGCCACAATTTACGTAGTTCATCTAACACCACCAAACATCCCATAACAATATTCCGTGCAAGAATTAACTGATGGACCAACTTGATTACTTTGCTTCTCTGCTAGTGATAGCGATGATGATGATGATTGTACATTGCACATTACACGTACTTATGGATATACTTACTATTATACAAAATACAAACCATCACAACAAGTAGTCGTTTACAATTTTCACATGGTTCAATTGTTTCTTTTTTTCTCCGTTTCTCTCACTCTCAGCAGCAGCACAATGGTAGTAGTAGTTCATATCAGAAAATGAAATGTTTTGGTGTAGCATGTACACAGCAAATAGCCGTGAGTGGTATTAGCTACTAGCAAGCAGCAACTAGCAACAACGCTGAGTGCCATTCATTACACAACAAAACAGCAACAGAACGATAATATGCATTTTATTACATTCCGTTTTGTTACTATTATTTGGCAAGATCTCTAGAAAAGTATTAAAAAAAGAATCCATGAACTTTTGTTGTGTACGCAATATCTGTTCAGTTCGTACCCACCTATGTTTGCTCTGACGCTGCGCTGAGGTATGAAAAGAGCAGAAAGGCAAGCAAAAGAGGGAAGGATATAATTTGGAAATAAAACATGTTTATTCGTTTCTATTTGAGATAGATAGATTAAGCAAATTTTTTATTATTGACCGTTCACTTTCACGGTTCCCATGTTACAAATTTTTCGTTCGTTTTGCTCATCATCATCCTCTCACCGCATCATCGTTTATTCCATTCCTATTAACAAAAAAAGCATATGTGTTCGTCAAGATTGCAGGTGTATGTATTTTTCATTGAGCACGTCTACAAAAAAGTAGCTGTAGTGCCCCTATTGCTCCTCACAGTACGGGTACGAAATATAACTATTGATAACAATTTAATTTCTTCCCATCATCATTAACTACATCACACGCGTGGGATGAAATGCCAAAAAAAGAAGTTATAAAGGCATAGATATACACTCAGGTCATTTTTCCTTGGGCGTCCTACTACTTACTAAAGGCATATAATCACAATCTATTATCAAATGATTTTTTTCAGTGAAAAGTTCTTTTAAAATGACTTCATAAAACTTTTCTAAAATGTCATTACACTGAGAAGAAAAAAAACTCGAGTGGATTGGTGGGTGAGTGATGTTGGATGTTGATTATGTACTAAGATATCAATGTCATGGATGGATATGTGCATTTATTGTAAAGGATTCTTCCAGACGCTACAACTTTTTAAAATGCACCCCCGCCACGAGCAGAAAGATGCTACAATTAAAGCAGCTATGGATGTGTTTGGGCTGGAAAAGGAGTATCTTCACATATTTACGACACAATATCCGCTCAAAATTTTCTCTACTTTATCGGTATGTTGAATAACAGTCATTTTAGCCAATAACATGCCCCACAACAGGTATCATCATCAGTGAAGTAGCGGAAAAGACGTAGTATCACCATCCCTAGTTTTACAATCAGCAGTTGTAGTAAAAATAAAACCGATCCATGCCTGTGAGTGTGCCTTTCCCTCTGTGTAAATATACAGACAAGGAAAGGAAGGGGAGAATAAAGGGCTAAGGAAGTGGAGAAGAAGGAGAAAATAAATGCATTTATGTAATAAATCTTCACTAAAGTGAACAGGATTTTTACCCTAATCTGCTGATCTGATCCGACAACGATCCTCCAATATCTGTGGTGGCAGCAGCGGCCGTGTGGTATTGTACATATATTGAGTTGGTTCATCGTCATCACCCTTACCATCAGCAAACACGGCCATTTACAGCAGCTGCTTTGGAAAAACCTCCGGTTGTGTGGAATTGAATATATGTCTATTTTTCCACTTTTTTACCCTCCTAGAAAAACTAATGACAACTGACAGGCAACTTACTTAAGTCGAGTGAGCAACAGTGGTAGTAGTAGTGCGGTAACGGTGCAGTAGTAGCGAGAATCAACAAATACGGGGTGTAGAAACAGATATAAAACCGAGAAGGTAGATTTAATATTTACGACAGGAGCAGAGGGAAAACGGAAAAAAATCTGGCAAAGGGAAAAAAATAAGACGCCGACTAGTTTTCTCATGTTTCCTGTTTCCTACCCATCACCAGAATAATCATGTTGCTTGCTCCTGTTGATGATGACGTGAATGAAGGCATGTTGGATAGATAGATATGTAATATAGATAGGTAGACTATTAGGCAAGGTGATGGAGTGATTTTTATTGTCATCGTGATCAACAGCCACACCAACTACTATTACTACGGCTGCACCGTCGACAAAATTCTTTTTAACTTTTTTCTCCCCTCTTTTTATCTCTCCTTCTCCTACTGTTTGCTTTTGTATTTACAAAAGTTTGGTAGCTTGCTTGAGTTCCTCTTCTTTTGCTGATTTTTCTCCTTCAGAGGCTTTGATGAAGGATTCAAGTTAAACAGAGGAGGAGACGAGATAGAAAAAAAGTGATTTAACCTAAGTGATCACACACCGCACCGTTGACAATCACTTACTTTCCTCTTAATAGACTCGTGACATTGTCAAGAGACTTTGTGTTGTCGTCATCATCATTACGTCAATGAACAAGAGAGGAGGAAGGTGAAGAATCTGATGAGATTAAATATTGAGGTAAAAAAACCACACCACTTTGTCAAAGAAAGAATTACTTTTTTTTATCACAATCATCATCTTCTTGGATCACTCAACCACTGAAGAAAAATAGGGGGTTTTCTTTGATTTAATTCTGTGTTTCGTAACAATTTATTGGTAAAAAATGCCAAGACAAAAAGTGTTCAAGGTACCTAAGCATGCGCTCAAGACAAGTCAACATGCTTGCCTCTCTCCATTTGTGTAGTGCATTCGCGTAGCCACACACAAACCAGAGATAATGCTGAGACTTTTTGAATAAATCATAATATTTTGCGAAAATGGGGATGATCATGATGCTGACATGTGTGTGGCCTAACAAATGAAAAGAAAGCTACTTATTTGTTATTACCCGGCGAATGATGAATTTCTCAGCAGGACATTTTCTATGATGATGAGAACGATTATTGTTTTCACATTGACACTATGTACCATTTTCTGTGCAAATTTAGCATGGAAAAAGAGTGCTCGCTAGGAAGAAAGAAGTTGTGTTTGTGTCGGTGGAAATTAACGCGATTGTGAGAATATTATTATATCACCAGGATCCTGTGGTGCACGTTTAAGGGAGCCCACACACACAATATGCCGTTTCTAGTTCTTTGATCCCCTTTTAGACATCAATATGAGCAACGTAGATTAGAGTAGCGTGTAATCAGAACAGAGCATGCTTCCTTGCTGGATACTCATACTCAGCATAAAGATTCGAATAAGAACTCGGCTTCTTTACAGATGTAATGTGCGGTTGTGATGTGGCAGGTAAAACAGTAATGGAAGTTACAGTAGTTTTTGGTGTTCTTTCAGTAGATAGGTATCTGAGAGAAAGAATTTTTGCAAATTTTTTTTTGAGCTGGCTAGACTGATGATGCTCTTTTCATGACAACGTTAGATGAGTTTGTGCGGCAGAGTCAGCCGTCGTAATGCAATTACAAAACGTGTAGCTTTTGGTTGATAATACGCAAAAAAATGGACGAGTTTTGTTTTGAAGCAAGCACCATATAAGCACTAGTGATGAAGATGCTGTTACATTTTTTTTGCTGCTGCGGTTTTTACTATGATCAGCAGGACAATGAATAGCCGTATTATGCAACTTGTCTTGATATGCAAGAATGCGCGCTCTGTGCTATGGTGCGCAATTTGTCGACACTACAAACATAAAACAAAATATTTTAAATCTTTGGCTACCTACCTCTGAGGACTGTGAAAGGTCGTCCAAAGACATTCCGTTCTTTTTCCTCTCTTCAGCAGCCGCCGCAGGCTCACCGGTTTGTCTGCAGGAGAGACAGTCAAAAACAGAAAAGATGAATGCAAGTAAAAATTTTGGTGACAGCAGAACCAGCAAAAGACCACACAAATTGTGCGACGACGGTAAAAGGAAAATTGCTTGCCAATTAGCTACACATACAAATTCTCGTATTTACGAGGTGTGTAAATAAAAAAAAGTACACAATTTTCATTATTGGCTTCAGACTTGTGTTGTGCACAATAATAATAAATCATACAATGCGTGTAAGCAGAGACAGTGAGAGATTGAGAGCGAGGAAAGTTCTGAGACGATTGCACAAAAGTGCACGCTGTGTATCCATCTCTGTGCATTAAGATCAACTCAATCTCTCTCCCTGCCAACTGCAGTACGTCTTTTCTAATTATACTTTTATTTCTCTATGTTCACGGAAAAAAGCAAACAATTTTTTTCCTACTTTTGTTCCTGCTGCTCATCCGTTTCATCATCTTCGCTCTTCTTTTGTTTGTTGTTGTTGACGAGGGTAGCACCAGCAGCGGCATCAGCACCACCAGCGGAATCGTCATCTCCTTGACATTTGGATCGCATGACGACTTGCCTCTCGTTTTGATGGCGGGGATGATGATTACCTCTGCGGTGATTGGAAATAATGGCTCTGGTTTGAGCCAATGCTATAACCAGTGTGCTTACTAGATCTACTACTTCTACTACGGAAAATATGCGTTGAGTTGCAATTTTGAATAATTTTTTGTCGATTTCGGTTCTCTCGCAAGTTTCTGGGGGTAGTCACAACCTGAAAAAAAAGTTAAAGAAAACATGCGTTGATTCATTTCGTAAATGACAAATCAATGATGTTATCGTTACTTTATCATTACTGCTTTTTTACAAGTCGTTAAAATCAAAGTTAAATTTTATTTCCCTGACGTTGGTCGCAATTCTACATTTTGCATGATGCAGCACATAAATCCATTTAGAGTAATTTCACGTGTAGCAAAAGCACAGCACTGACAAAACGATCATCATTATTGTTAATGCTTCTATCTTTTATTGAAAGCAATATATATTTTCCGTCAAAAAGATAGAAAGAAGTAGTCGTACCCTGACAGCGTAAGAGAGAAAGAGAAAATGACTAGCCAAGTTATGGCTGGTTGGTAGCATGTTGTACGACGATGATGACTTGCATGTATCTGTGTATCATAATGTATGCACGTAAGGTATCTCTAGACGTGGAGAGAAAATGAGTACATATATCTAGAGAAAAAGAAACTAGGACCGAGAAGATAATAAAAATTAGAAAGAAGTAGTCGTACCCTGACAGCGTAAGAGAGAAAGAGAAAATGACTAGCCAAGTTATGGCTGGTTGGTAGCATGTTGTACGACGATGATGACTTTGACAATGATGACAAAAATATGGTAACAAAAAACTTATTTTCCCACGAATAGTACTACACATACATACATGTTCTTCTCTCCTCCGTACTTTTACAAGGTATATAATAGCAATCAAAAACTTTGCATCCCAAGTCACAACTCACAATCAGATTCTCTACTCCACGCACACACAGACACACACCAGAGAGAACATTGGATTACATAATAAAATAATGACAGTGTATGTGTGCGGTGATGAGTACGTTGGTATATTGCTATTTCTACGGTGGTGATGGAGCAAAGAAGAAAGGAGGAGGAATTAGCCTTGGAGGCAATACGCAGTGCAGTGGTAGCCCTGGTAGTAGTAGTAGCAGTATTAGCAGTGGCAGCGATGGTGATTGAAGTAATAATCATTTCTTGGCGTGTAATGGAAAGTGAAATACATTTTTTTGTTGTTGCAGGAGTGACAGGACGAGCGAAGGAGGTACAAGGACGGAATAGAAGAAACTGTAGCAATCATTCAGAGTGCATTTTGTCAGGATTCTGAAAGTTTTCGATGGAGAGTGAATATGGTGGGTTTAGGTAGGGTAACGTGTAATTGCTTTAAATGATATGTTAGGTTGGCTTAGTTAGAAGAAAACAATCAATCCGTCATCATCATCATCGTCGTCGTCGTCATTCCATCCCTTGTTTTTGGTTCATTCTGTAAAACATCAAAGTCACAACACGGTATAGAGGGTAAATCTTGAAAGATTTTCGGTAGCAAAACAGTAGTCACATTTATGTGCATAAATAATCAGTTAACCAGCAACGAAGAACACCGTCGTCACACATGATGCATGAGACTGATGATGACGATCATCATCAGCCTGTCCATTCATCAGCCCGTTGAAAGAGAGTTGTAGCGAGAGAGCGAGAGAGCGAGAGAGAGAGAAAGAGAGAGAATCTTGAGAAAGGAGGGAATCATTAATGCGTAATGTAGATAATCATGTGAAATGAAAGGATAAAGATGAATAAATGTATGCACGTAAGGTATCTCTAGACGTGGAGAGAAAATGAGTACATATATCTAGAGAAAAAGAAACTAGGACCGAGAAGATAATAAAAATTAGTGCTAGGTATCCGTAATAGTATAGTATTGTTCTGTTATCTCTAGTATTTGTAATATCAGCCCACAAAAATGCAGCTGAGAGAGAGAGAGAGGAAGATTCTACTAGCTCGAAACGACATTGTTGCTGCTCTAGATGATTATGATNAAATGCAGCTGAGAGAGAGAGAGAGGAAGATTCTACTAGCTCGAAACGACATTGTTGCTGCTCTAGATGATTATGATGAAGTAGACAAATGCACCGGGGGAAAATAATCACAAGGAAGCGAATTGATATGTATTAAAGTGAGCGTACACTTTGAGAGTAAAATCCTTTTTTCTCTCTAATGTCCACGACTACCCCATCATGGTCATGTGTGACCAACACAAAACGAAGACGAATATACAAGCAACTTCTGCTGGTCATAACTGCGGATAGTTAGCGTGCTCTCTCGGCTCAGCACTCACACGGTACTGCTGCTGCTGCTGCATTGCATTTGGAAGATGACGAATCAATGTATTATTATTATTATTAATGTTACCGTTGTGGTGTTGCTGTCACTTTATGTACGCATTAAGAATTCATCTTCATCAGGAGGAACGACCACCATTACCCATAAATACTTATCGTACCGTATCACCATGATCGCCCTTCATGTGTAATTCTCTTATGTTTTTAGTTTAAGTTTTGTTCCGTACGGAACGCACGTTGCTGACAAATGATGAAGTAAAATCCATCTGAAGAAAGAGTGACTCCGAAAAATAATAATAATAACGATAAAAATATGACTTTGGTTGACCTCCTAATTCTCATCAGAATTTTAAATCACATTTTAAGTATGCAGTCACATTAATATCCCCACCACAGTACGAAGATGACGGCGACGATTATGATGACTTTGATGGTCATGGGGAATGATGACGATGATTTGAAGGAGGAAATGCCCTCTTTCCTTTGTCATATTCATTAAAACTTTTAGTGGGATCGGAGAGTAATCTCGAATTTGAAATACTCAATGACTACCTCATACGTTGCGTTGTCTTCTGTGCCCAACGAAACGAGTATGCGCGTGCAAATATACATATGCAGGCACGTTTATTATGTAAAATACATAAAATTCCGTTACAATTTTAAATGATTATTTATTACCATTACCACCACCACCACCAGCAACCAGCAACCATCACCAGGCAAGTAGAACGATCGCCACCACCAACAGCATCAGTGGATAGTAGCCATTAAAATAATAATACGGTTTCTTCAATTCTTCGCCAATGAAAAAGTGCATTGCCATTTGCATGCATTCCTCTTCGACAAACATCAGAAAAGCTCTCCCTCTACGCACACATACACACAGGACATCGATATGAAGGAGCAAAGCAACAATGTAGCAGTCGTCGTCGCAACATTTTACACACCAGTGAATTTTCAGCAGCATACTCACTCCTTTCTTTTAATTTAATTGGTATAAAGACACTATCAAACAGAGAGAAACACGTAGTTAGTTAAAATACATAATGCTCTGTGTGCCCGGTCTAATACATGATAAATACATGCTATACAATATTATGCATGCATTCCAACCAAACGTATCGTTAGAAAAGCTTACGACGACGAAGATTACGATGACAATGGTGTCCTCTTCTCCACCACTGCCACAACAAATGCCACTTCTTATTTAACACCACCAGCAATACCGTATTAAAGCATACCACCACCACCCCCATCACCGTAATAATCACCATCGGCTTCCCTTCTCAGCAAAAGTCGCGATAGCTGCTTGATGATTGTGAGCTGTTTGTCAGTTCTCAGAAAATCACAGCATAAATTGATGAATATTTGTGCATTTGAAATGAAGATCATCGCTGACAAATAAAATCATGATGTCAAATGCTGCGATGAAGAAGTGGTTTACGCGTTTAATTCATGTGCCATACTCATTTTTCGGCAAATTGTAATTCTGATGTAGCAATGTAATTTGCTAGTAGCATCTATTGCTGGAGCCACAAAAAGTTTTGTTATTTTTTGCGATACCAAGCGTAACAGTTTACTCGCTTTTACTTCGCTCTCGCTCTCATTTACTTTGTAGCGCTACTTTGTTATGCATCGCGTTTTCAAGTAATATTGTTATTATCTTCCATACTACTAGTCATTATAAATTAAGTCAGATCAATGTCACCCTTTCGTTCACTCCCAATACAAATCTTGAGATTTATGCTTTTAATCATCTCCCTTCTCTCCTTTTTACTTTGCTTGCTTCGCTTGTTTCGTGCATGTATATTTAAATAAGGTTTTCCTTTCCCTGTCTCCTCTTCTCTCGAGAGAGACAGGAGCATGCACAATGAGAATTTTTTGGCATCCCTACGTTTTAGCGTTAAAGCCTGTCAGTTTACCAACACCAGACCTATTGTGTATACAGGGCATCTAAGATGCGCCAAGTTTTTTTTCGATACGGTGAAATATACAAATAAGCTTATTTATTGAGGAAGAGTACGATGTACGAGTAATAGCTCGGATGTTAGTAATCTACCCTTGTTGAATAAACGCGGCAAGGAAACTCATGAGGTAACTCACTCCGAGCGGGTATGTGCACATATATATTTGATAACCCGATATATATATACTTAGCAGATAGGTACATAAAATCTCATTGTTGTCTAAGGTGCTTACTCATAATAGATATAATAATAAAAATGATAATTAAACCGTATACGGAGAGTAACCGGTGACCAGCCAAAGGAGAATGACTGTGAAAGGAACAATGAGCACCAACCAGTCGTATGGTCATTTTTAATGAATATTATATGCATGCTCACATTAGATAATCGACTTGATTTCCTGTTGATTGAGTCGTGACCGGCAACAATAATACCAACTCTTTTCTATCCTCTAATTTGGCTAACAAGGAGCACATACCCAAGTAACCAAACCATGATGATAATGGGGGTGCGCGCAAAGGCATGCATGCATAATCAATGACAAGAAAGTACGACGACGACGCGATGAGGATGAGATATGAGGGAAAATTAGACGTGCGTGGCGTAAAGGAAGTGCGGCAAAAGTACCAATTCCAGCGTGACCATCATCGGCCAGCTACAAAAACTGGTCAATAATCTTGTTTGCTATTGTTTCCCTCTGTTTCCAATGATCCTGCCGATCAACAATAGAGTTTTACTACTTGACATTATATCAGCATTGTAGGAATGTATTCAAGGGTAAGTAGTCATCACGCGGCAACAACGCGCAGGAATACTTGGGCTTTGTTTGTGCACCTTTTTGAAAAAAAAGAAGCTCCAAACCTGTCGAATGCTAATTTATGATTATTATTATTATGTAACTAGGACACAGACAGGAGGTAGGCTTGCTCCTCTTATTTACTCACACCAACAATCAGGAACATAATGTTATGGTTTACAAACAGCAACAATGAATGCACTGCTGCTGATGGGGGAAAATATGGGCATGTGAAGAAAGAGAAAACACGTTGCTATAGATAACAATGATGGTTTTGAAGGCAAAGTTGCGATTCAATGGAGAAGACGATCGGGCACGACATAACACGGCTACTGTATTTTCCTTTATGTAAGTTGCGCCACTCCGCAGTGAACTGAGTCAAGTAGACCTGTTTGGATGGGAAGTGGTTTCATTACTCAAGAGTACACTCCGTCTGTCTTTTCGGTGTATCCTTTCTTGGTCATCATTATCATCATCATCATCATCGTCATAAACACGATAAATAAGAAGAATGCCATATACATTGTTGTACTCTTCACCAGAGGTCTTGTCCCAATGAATGAATCAACAAAAGAGGAAATGGATTCAATCGATGAGCTGCGTTTGTTGTTATTATTACATTTGTAGTCAATAAGAATGATAATGATAAATGAGATAATAATAACCCATCTGTCTTCCTTCCTTTTTATATTTCGTGTGTCCTTTTACACCGTATCATAATGTAAATTTTTAGAACGTGAATGCCTTGTTATTGGAACAGTTGGCTGGAGTTTATTGCACAGCAAGGAAGACATGGTCCCTTTCTGTTTAAATTGTAATTAAAAACCAGTTTTTTAGTTTTCATTGATTACCCGTTTCAAGTTGGAGTTGGATCGTTCTCAAGTGAAACGTCGTGGGCACGAAGGTACTTTTGCATACGGGATGGTAATGAAATGAGCAACATACCACAGAAACCTGTGCGTTATATATCCCAAGCTGCTGTTTTTGATCTGTGCTGCGAAAACAGCAAGAAACACTTAGCATGACAATTGCTCAAATGAGCAACGCCCCTATCGGTATTCGATGTACGTTTCAATTCTCAAGTTGAACCTTGCCAAATTATTTGTTCTTCTCTGTCCCTGCTAGAAATCGTCTTTGAACGAGGGGGGTATTGTCCGGAAAACATTAAATATTCATCATTGTTCTATTTTACCAGCAAATGTACTTGAAGAAATGGCCCAACAAAGCAACTTACATGCAATTTAAGAAAAGGTGAAAATAAAAGTTTTATTTTAAGGTCGCATCGCATACATAAACTGCCTGTAAGAATTGCAGTGGAGGAAATATGAGCCATATTATTAAAGGTTTTACGACGGAATTTGCAGACGTTAAAAAGTCATTTCAATTGCTAAGAAATACCTCTGGACAAGTACACATCATATAACAAGGGTGAGTCGACTAGAACACTAAAACTGAAATAATAATGTGCCGAGAGAGACAGGGTAACAGCGCAGTTGAGAAGACCCGTCGGCGGGATGTATATGGACCAAAAACATTAAACCTTTTTTTGTTCCTTTCCATAAAAAAACGAAAATGTCTTCGTCGTTTGATAAACTCGGTGTGGTGGTGCGATGATACCATTTTGGTCGTCCGCAGCACACCATCTCTCTTAACTTCAACCCTCCTCCTCTTAAAAACTCTATGGATAATAAAATGCTGCCTACTTCACCCATCACATTTTCTACAAATTCGATTGTTTGAATTCAGTTGAGTGTGACTGATTGCTTTCCGTTTCCTTAGATTATTCCCAATTCTTCTTTTTATCAACCTTCACAACATATTTTAAACGAAATACCTCACTCCCTCTCCATTTTTCCTTCTCTTTCTTTAGCCTTCACCCATCCAACCAACCCATACTTGAACTTGTACTTTTTCTTGATAAATAATCACTCTCTGCATACACCATACCTCCATCACCACTTAAATAGCTATTTAGTCAGTCAGTCAACCAACCATCATCATCACCATCAATACCCCCGCCACCAGTCAAATGGCAATCTTTTTTGTTAAAATAAGTAACAAAAACGTATTGTACTTGTCTACAAAATGTTTCATGCATTTTTATCTAATACACTCACAACAGTTTCATCCTACATTGCATGGTTGTTCTGGTATTTACAGATTTACACACTTAAATAAAATATCGCATTCGTTATTTTTACGTGGAGAGTGGATGTATAGATAGAGGGAGATATCTAGAAAAGTGCAACATACCTACTTACATTGTATATATTCCTGTATTTTTCCGAAGACGACAACTACGTTTCTCTCTGACTGTCAAAACATGGAACCATTTTATTAAAAAAGATACCTATTGTTGTTATATGTACGTGTACACGCAAGGCAGACATGGATGTTACCAATATCGTAATAACACATACACTCACATCCCATTCGCTGTACTTTGCATCACATTTTGGTGATCATCATGATGATCACCAGCAGCTAGAAGCAGCAGCATGATGATCACCACGACGACGTTGTTGGTGTGCTGGTCTGGTGTTGCATGTCCATCGAACCGTGAAAGACAGTCGGGAGAAAAAATGAATTCTTTTCTGTTTTTTTGCTTCTTATTTCTTAAAGCAGGATAAAATACAGAATGATGATAAGGTATACCCTGAATACTCTCATTTTATTTTGCTACGTAATTTATAATAAGTACACGTTATGTGAATGTGCTTGTTTTAGTATTTTATTCCGTTCCAGCAGCTCCAGCCTAGCTTTGTCCGACATTATTCACTCATCTTTTTCAAGGAAAGTGTGTTGCTCCATTGGCAACGCTACATTGTCTGTTTCCCGACAGTGTCTGGATCACACTAGAAGGCTAGACACGGATCACAACTTCATACTAACCAACTGACTGGTTCAATCAGACCAATTGAACAAAATGTATAATATTAGCATTTTATTTGTATTGGCGGAGTTGAACAAGACGACAAAGAACATTTTATGATATTCTTGGCTTATTCCTCCCACAAGGGCAGCATGCCATTCTTCTTATCAAGCGAGAGAGTTGGAAGCCAATAGGTTCACAGAAGAAGGAGAGATGAATCATCTTCTGTTCATGCACAAAAAATAACCCTGCTAAGTAGTGCAAGAAGGCGACTGATACTTTTTTTTTTAAAAAAGGTAATATTCTGCATTATTTGATGTACTCATCATCCTGTGGGTTATTCCAGTTCCACATGTGAGTTTAAAATATGACGACGATGATGCTGTTTTTTGCCGTGCATTGCATATAATGGGGGGATACATGTTGTATGTTTATGTGCACTTATGTAACTACTTATCTCCTTCTGCTTGACTTCACTCCGACACCGTGTGTGTTGTGCTGCTCATTAAAATTTAACATTACTATCTACTTTCTCTCTTTCTTTTGCTTGCCATTTCCTTCAAAAAAAGGTGGAACACAATGAGTAGTAGTATATGTACATGTGAGTTAACTATACAACGAACTTTTTTTGCTAGATAGGCAACTTCATCAAAGTTGCTCTCTTTTTTTACTACACTGCACAAACACAGAGATTGATCTACATCATTATCATCACAATTGCTCATCAGTACATGGTAATGTTTTCTGTACAGGTGCGCCTCCGTCGTAATAAAGATCCTGCTTGCAGCAGCACCACCTTTGTTGTGATATTCCAACAAATTTTACAAGAATTGATTGTTACGATAAATTTATAATTTTATGTTATGATCATGTCTGCCTTCACCTTTTACACGGTCACTAATAAAATTTGTGGTATTAGTGTGGGAGCTCCTTGTGGTAGTGTTACTGCAACAATTTTTCATTACCTGCATCGTTGCTCCCGGCTATTCGCGCTCGATAGATAGTAAATTGGCTCTCTCTCTCCTACCATTCCGGTTGTCCCGCTTGGTAATCATGATAATCATTATCGTGGTATTTAGTAATTTTTAAAAGGTAGCTACTATATTGGTTCTAGCCGGCGCACACCTACGTGGAACGACAGGTAGGGTAAAACAAAAGGCGAGCAGGTAGGTTTGTGAGGGATCTCACCTAATAACATTATAATGATATGCCCCGTTTTTGTTATACTTTTAGCTTCGTAATCATAGATGAGTTACAAAATGTTATTTCTTTTTCGACAAAAAGTGTATGTGTAATAGCATAAGATATGTACAAATATGTTTGCCGAGCTTCAATAATAACGGTGTAATTAATTGTTATGAAATTTGTGCTAACAGAAAAAAATCGTTGAGAGCTTTCCTCTTTCTCATAAAATGTTACTTAAGAAAGCAAACACTAATAAAAGGGAAAAGGTAAACAGTGCAATGTCTTAGTCTCATTAGCATATTAGCAATGTATATAAACTACCAAAGAGCGAGAGAGAGAGAGAGAGAAGAGAGAGTAGTTAGAATAATGGCAAAAGTGACAAGACGACACCGTCTTATTTTATTTGGAAAGGGATGACGAATTCATGGAGATACACGACAAGTAACTCTTGACGTAGTTGGTATAGGCATGCTCTTGTCCTAAGTTACCTGATGCAGGTAGTAAAGATAGAGACGTCGTTGACATAAAACATCGAAAACGTGTTTTGGGACAAAACGAGGATTTATTGTTGGCGATGACGATAAGTTTTACACTGATCATTATGGAACTGTAATGTAATGCCTTGCAATTATACCGTCCACCAAAATATTCTGCTTTTGAACTCGGGTGTTCGTTTCTCGCAAACGTGGTGTTGTGTGCTGTGTGTGCTACAGATAGTCAAATCTACCTCCAATATATCTTATTTTTATTTCAAAGAGAAATAAAAGAAAAATGAGAATTTCTGTTGCTTGAAAGAGAACGTGTGTGTGTGTGTCTGTTGCACAAGAGGCAGAAGGAGAGAAAAGAGAAGCACCCCTTTAGGCAATAAAGTGGTTCCAAATCAGGAATTTTAGTCACGTGCCAAACACCAACACCACTACCGTCCTCATCATCTTCACCGTTGTCGTCGCCTTTTGCTTTTGCCTGAGATGTTCGCCCTGAACACTTAGCTCGCATATTATGACTTGAGTTGAGACTCAAGAGGGAGGTGTAAAAGGATAACAAAGTGCGAGGAAAAGAAGAGAGTAGGTGGAGAAGAAGCAGAGAGAAGAGGAATGGTACTTGGCTTGTGTGAGTTGTGGTCGCTGGTAGTGGGGGTAAGATATTATTATTACGACTGCTGCTGAAATAGGAGAGCATTGACAGGGTGAACATGACAAATATTATTTTCCAATGAAACCCAGAAAAAATGGAAACCACCAAAATCCTTATTTTAAAAAGGTCGGGTGCCTAGATAAACGACGACCCAAAAGGTTGATTTGGTTGATGAAAAGGTAGCAACCCCAAAGCCACTAAGCTTCACCTTCGCATTGGATTATATTTAATCTACAACAGGAGTAGAAGTGTTCAATTGGCTCCTGTGGTTGGTCGTCGTATGTCAAAGTAATATAAACGGGGGTGCTGGTATAAAATTGGGGGCGACGTGGTGTCATATATGCATGAAGCATTTCTGTTTGTTAAATAGGCATATATGTAAATATTTATATCAACGACGCTTTGGCATTGTGTTGTTTTATTGTCGGTTTTGTTGATATACACGTTAGTATTGCCATTATAATAATTATTATTATTACTATTGTTTGGAAACCTTTGAGTAGAGCATAAGTTCATGTATTTATGCATTTCATGGTAAACGGCAATAGCAATTCAAACTCGCCCGAAGAGATATGATAGCACTTTATGTGTGTACGTGGTATACTTGTTGATGGTGATCATGTTTGCTAAAGTCGTTAGAAGTTTTAGACAACTATAAAATGACTTTGAGTGGAATGCACACACTCACAATGGCGCGGCGTTATCCTCCTCCTACTACTACACATAAGGTAATATACACGACGCTGAGAATTTTGGTGGTGTGGTGGTTGAGAGATGGGAAGACAGAGAACCGTTAAAAGACATCTAATAAATAATACACTCCATCCAAAAGGTAATACGATCTCGCTCACATAAAATGTGCAATAAGTGTCACTTTTCATTGTTGAATGAAGTACATAATGGCACTATTAGTAATAGTAATAATGCAATGAGAAGAATGTCACTTCAAAATTCCTTTACGTCATTCATCCGCGAAAGATGATCATGATCATAACGACGACGATGATGATGGGATGCGATCATGATGAAGATAGTGGCAAACATGCATATTATTTACCCATACATATTATGTTGTTGTATGCACGGGATGAACAACAGTTTTATATATATTTTTTGTGCGGGTACATATTGCCGATGTAATATGTCGTTAACTGTCTTGTATCTTTTGCGTGGAAAAGATTTATCTAGTTGGCGCCCACGTACAATAGATTCCGCAGCACAATGCAAATTGTAATGATGTGTGCAGGCATACAAAGCATTTTATTCTCTGCAAAATGTATTGCTGTCAGCAATATTTTATCTTTTTCAGAGAAGCACGAATTATTATTTAACGCTATCATTACTCCCGTCCTGTTATTATTATTCTTATTATTTTTCTTGTGTGTACATAATGTACACGGAAATATTATCGGGAGAAATGAAGTATTTTAAAGCAAGAGATTGTACTGATTTCTGAAAAGGCAATATTGTGATGGTAGTAGTAAATATTTTTGAGTAATTATAACTCCACATGACCATCTGACAGAGCTCCACAAGCAATATGGCAAATGACTATCTTAAATTTTGATAACAAAACAGGTAAAACAGAAGGGAGTGCAAGAGAACGATTATGTGATACAGATCATAATTCAAAACCATAACAACGCGACAGAAATGGTATTAGTAGAAGCACACTGAAGAAAATGATGATGATGAGAAAAATAGGAGGAGTATCTTGTTGGTGGCGGTACACAGTTGCGTTCCTGAAGTTGCCTTTTGGTGATATTGATCAACCTGAAAGTATAGTCGGTTTTTAGTATGTCTAGTCATTGGGGATTTTCAGCGAAATGGAATGTTAAAGCTTAAACATGTTGAAAAAAGGACAGCATACCCATATACGTATTCAGCGACACGCTTGACTAAAGAAGCAAATAACAGGAGCAAGCATGCGGCAGAAAAGCGGAATCAAAATTTTATTGGAGAATGGGAGAGAATGATAAGGATGATGGCATGCCAATACGAAAGATGAGAGGAGCAATAAATATGTAATAGTCAAGCAAGATTGGCTTTGGATTGGATCTGATTGTAAAACATGTTTGGTTGTGTATGAAAAGGAAACATGTGCTGTCTCGCTAGTCACCGTTGTTGTTGGCATTGGCGTATACTAGTGTACATTAGCTGAGGAGAGCGAGAGAGAGAGAGAATGAGGTTTAGCGCGAGACAAGGAGACAGGTGGAAAAAGACGATTACATACGATTGTTTAGGTCCGCCTTACTTGCTACAAGCAACACATTTTGTTATGCAGGTGTGAATGAAGTGAAGAGATACATAATGTTTGTTTTTTTGCTCTGCTTGCAAAATTGAAGGTGAATGACGATGATTTGGATGTTGAGGAGGATGATGGTGGTGGTTGGTTGGTTTGGTGCATGGCAGTAGCAACGCATTCTTACTCACTACTGATTTTTCCGCTACGGATTATTAAGATGCCCGTGCGTGACAATGCCCTTAAAATGAGTTCATGGTATAAGGAAAATAATAACCCCGATACGTAATATAGTTTGTTTCTTTGATGATGATGAGGACAACGACAAGACGAAGAGAGGAGGACGGAGATAGGACGATGAAATGATGATAATAATGTTGATGTTATGATGATGATGTCGAGTGGCAAGCAAAACACAAGCAGCTCGTCATACCAGTTATTCTGGTCTCCCACCATCCTCATCATCCTCATCATCATCACAAACACCACCACAACTATCACAAAACCATCCTATTCATTTTATAGATTACACACACATTACGTGAGCATTACATGATTACATGAAGCAGGCGCCACAAACAAACACACACACACACTCGAACAGCAACAAATAGATCTGTTATACTTGTTTGAAGGAAAAAAGTAAGAAAAGTGCAAATTGCCAGGACGGTGTGCCTTACGACAGGGATTAAGAAAACAAGATGCTAAAGACTTCATTCGTATGTAACATGGGTAGGTACATAATAATAATAATATAATAATCATCATGAATTTGTATGGAAATTATAATTATCAGCTCTTGAATTTTTTGCAACTATGTATTTTGTGTTGTACAACTTTTTCCCTTGTGTATTTTGGGACTCGACTGCTTGATGATTACCACAGGATAAATGAAAAACTACTTAGAGAATAAATTGACAACAAAACTCACAACTGGTTTTTATCGAGGCAGAGAAAAAACAGGTGACAGGGACAGCAAACAATATTTATAATATTGTACCCTATTATATGTGTTTATCTTTAAGCGAGCCTCAGTTTGCAGTACGAATTTGCTTGGATTGAATTTGGTGGTTGTGGGGGATAAGTCTGTTAAGACAGAAAACAAGAGTCATACATCACCCAAGAGGACAACGAAAAGGAGACGGGGAGAGAGAGATCCAAAACCTAGTCAGTTGACTTGGCTCACTCACTGGGGGACCCAATGAGCAGGTCCTAATGCCAACGTAAAGCAAACAGAGGAGTAAAGGAGAAATAACTTTGGGAGATTGGAGAAGACGACGGACGTTTGGGAGGCAAGATACACACACTACACAAAAATGTTAAAGAAAAACTATCGACTAGCTCTATTGCCACACAACTGCACATAAAAATCGAGGGAAAGGGTGTTGATGAATGAGTTGACAGTAAAGATTGTTTAAAGAGATACTCGTGCTGTCGTACGTCTTCGAGGTTGATTGATGGCCAAAGTAATACAAACCAGAGAGAGAGAGAGGAGAGAGGTAGAGTGAGATAGAGAGAAAAGAAATTGGGAAAACAAGGTACAATTGCAATTTTTCCACTCAAAATACTTTCAGGCCATGTACAGCCACCTTGCGAGAAACCTGAGAAAATTCTATCGTCACACCAAAGACAACCAAGTAAGAGTGTGTTGTTTATATCATCCTTGTCTTTTTATAACTCGTTGGCTATTATTTCATGATATACGCCCACGCATGCATATAAGAAGGAAATTTACTCTAATTGTATACTGTGTCAATATAATGTGAGAGAAAGACATCATAAACAACAAAGTTGAGTAGATTTTCAAGTTTTGTAGTTCTTTTTACGAGATAACATTTTTCCCTTTTTTACGATTCTCTTTTTCCTCTCCCGAAAATAAAATCATTTCCTAAATCCACCCCATCTTTACAGAAAACATACTGACTGACTACTACGAACAGTAGGAACTAATAGTAATAATAATAATAATGTAATATTCAGCTGTCATCCGTCAATATAAATAAATAGCAAAAGTTTAACGCAACTGGTTGTTTTTTTTTAGACACGGCACGGTGAGTGAATGACGATGACGACTCGGTTGAGTGAGTGAGAAGATTGACTGGTGGTGGTAGTGTGGTGGAAGTTGGGTTGGCAGTTCTGTGACTGCTATTCTTAATTTTGTTTTACTGATTATGTATGTATAACAGCAACACCACTTGTTATAGTAAAATTGTCTTCTGGTGCTGTAGTTTGTGTCATGCTCCAAGAGAGAGACAGAGCACATATATACAAGAGTTTTACATTTTTACACGTATCAAGTTTACACTCGAGCAACTTTTAGATACCACAGCACGACACAACCAAAATTAATAGATGATGATGGAATGGTTGGATGAATGGATGGATGGATTTAGCTCACCGTCATCATCATCGTCATTATTTGTCGTCTTTTTTTTGCTTTAAGCAAGTCGTCTCCTCATGCTGTTGCTTTTCCCCTAGCAGGGCGATTGTGATGGTCGGAGAAGAGAAAAAAAAACAGAGGAGTAGTCTCACAGGTAGAAGAATGTAAAAGCAAGAAGCATTCCAATAACACTAGATTTTTTCATCGTTGTCGGTTACTCCGTAGGTAGGTGTTTTTGGTAGAAATACAGGATGTGCATGAGTGGCAGTGGTAAGCGGCTGTGGTGGTGGGGGAGATGGTAGAAGTAAGTAGCGGTTTTGCTTATTCGTCTCTATCTGCCCATTTGTAGTTCTGTGAGGAGCTAACTTTCGTTATTTCTTTAATCACTCACCTCGGTTCAGTCACTAGCAGCCAGTCAGTCAGTCACTCAACAGAAACGTCGTAGTAATGAGCAAGCATGCATAAGTGCATAATGTAATAATACCGTAGGGAATTATTGTGAATTTTTCCAACCGTTTTTTATGGCGTTTTGCATGGACCCCGATGTTTCTAATCAAATTTGATACGATCAACTAGCATGTCTCTCTCCTCCGACTCCGACTACTTCTACCTATCCCTGACAATAGAAGGGATATCTAGGGAAAAATGAATGGTGTTGCTACGAAAAATAATACAAACGTCATGTTAAAGAAAACCAAAAGAAAACAAGCTAAAAGTTAAGACAAACAGGAAGAAGGGGGAACTGCTCAAACAGACGACGACCACGTTGATGATAATAATGATCGTCATTATTAGATTCATCATTTTCATTGTCATGCTGTATAGTTGGTAGCATAGCTTTTAAGACTGTGGTGTTGATGATGATGATGATCATGATGCTGCTGCTGATGATTAGTAGGATCGTGTAAAATACTGGCGTGTTTACTTTTCGTTCTTCTTTTGTTGTTAATTTAAGAGCATTTACAGAACTGGGCATTAAATTATATTTGCTAGTTGAATAATAACACACTTTTCTTTATGCAGAGTATCCGGATAGCAAAGAAAAAATTACGGCGGCTGGTCCATGCCTTCTTTGGCAACGTACAGCGCCACGGTAACCTTATAATCCCAATTTTTCGATATTGTAGCACTCTAATATGTTGAAAGCGCTGTATCAACTGTAAGGTACATTAATAGAAAATGTAAGTAGTTACGTACAAGTTTATTGAACACCTTTTTCCTGTTAGAACGATTCTCAGATTTTTCTCACCCTTCCCAGTAGTCAAATCAACCCCTTTTTCACGATTCATTCTTTCACACATGTACGTACGTATTACCGATTCCCTAAGGTTCCTCCGCTGGATAAAAGGATTACTGGGCTTTGTACCTCAGCATTTTTCTAGGTAGGTAGCTCCACTCATTATGGGAACTGGAACGAACAGCATATGGTCAATGGTACATAGAGAGGAACTTTTTTCTTGACGATTTACCATACACACTATTCATATTGACATATTAGCATTAACATACACACCTCGTATTCATTCACCTGTCCAACCGTACCATCATCGTGCATTAGCGTCAAATTACTTACGTAGCCGATTTTTTGCTGTAACAAATAATAAAAAAAATTGGTTGAACGTATAAACTGCTGTAGTGTGAAAGATCCTGCACTCTGGCAGAACCAAGGACCATCCCTGACGCAAATTACGATTTTTTTGCCAAGAGTAAATGCGGTATCAGTTAATACAATGTATTTTAAAAATAGACTCTTACGAAAAAACATGACAGCCAAGGAAAGTGAATTCATAATGCGACGCTGAGGATGATGACAATCACCTTTGGTGGTAATGATAATGTGATAAGCAGAAAAACCACTTTGTTTGATTCCATTATGTAATATTCTCTTTTGTCATTTGTTGTTGTCTGCTACTGCTACTACTTCTGTGGAGTACGTTGTAGATCTTTATTTCAGAAAGAATACGTAGTGAAACTCATAGCAGGAGAGTAACAATAAAAAAGCAAATCCATTGCTCTCCCATTATCATTCCGAATTGTAGTAAATGTGGCAAATAAACGTTAATGTATTTATCCAGCACACACTATCATCATGGTGTAGCTACAGCAAAGAAAAGTCACCAGTCATCCTGATAACCAGATACACATTATGCTTTTACACTCGTTTAACATGGAACCTATGTTTGCTGCCATTTTTCCTATGTGAATGCCTCAGACTACAGAAATATAGGATATATTTAAAGATATTCTTCGAAAATTGCTCATTTTTTTGTTTGACTGCATGAAAAAAGACGAAGAAAAAATGAGACGAGCAAAAATGAGGAAGAAAAAAGGTTTGGTCTCTGGTCTCATTAAATTGCATTCAAGCATCTGCAGCAACAGCAGCAGTAACATCATCATCATCATCATCGGTCCCCGTATAAAATGTTGAAGGAGAGAGAGAGAGAGAGAGAAATAATAGAGATTGGAGATGTGTAAAAGTAAAGAGTGTGTGATGGAGAGAGGAGGAGGTAGAAGGGATATGTTAAGCAATCATGCAATTTCTCGTGCATGCAACCTATTACCCATTTCCGTCACAAACTTTTCAAGCGTACACCTCGGAAGTGATACATTTACTATAAATATTATGGACTTACTTACAGGGGCAGGGGCATGATTATGCCAGGCACAAATTTTACGTAGAGGACACAATGAATTGTCCAAAATAAAAGGAAGACACTGAAAACCAAATCAACACATGAGTAACCTTTCAAGAATATAACAGAATGCATGTTCTTAAATCATGACTTTAGCTGTCTTGTATAAATGTGTGGAGTTGATGTGGCGGTGGTTGGTTGATGTTGAACCCGCTACCTACTGCTGTTTCTGTGGTGCTGATGCTATATACAATACACCACTAACCCTCTATACCATCCCCTATCATCATCAGAGGAAGATCCCAAGACAAGCGTCATTAGGTAAAAGAAATCATTATTTTACCATTATTCCATTGTCAGTGATTTTTGTACCCAACGCGTCAGTTTTTGTCCGCCTGTCTTGACTCCACCCAGGCATGCATGGTAAATAATAAGAGAGGAAATAGCTATCTATATTTGCAAGCAATAACTATCAGTCGATTGGAGAAGCATGGGGGTAAAAAAAATCACGTGAATGTTGGTAAATTACTTGGTGTAATCTTATCGTCCGAGTAGCGGTTGGGCAACAACATCAAGCAAATTTTATTGTTGCCATATCAACCGATTACCACCATGTTATACGTATGTTACGTAAAGGTATTGGAAGGACAATTAGACAATTTCCTTTGAAAACTAATATCGGTATCAAAAAGTTGCACCCACAAAATACATTAAAGTCGGTTTTTTACAAGACTGCAATTAGCGGGTATACAATTAGCTTGTAGCATTTTGTTATCTAACAAGTGTGTTTTACGGCTTAATATAAAAGAGGAATAAAATTATCTGAGGAATTTTCCTGGCTGGCGTAGATTAATAGTAAAAATGCACATGTAGCTTTCCCTTTGCTGGCCCGTACTCTGTAAATAAATCCACTTCTTCTCTTTCGCTACTTTGTTTTTTGTTTTTTTTTCAATCTATCAACAACAAATAGTGTACTACCCGACCTACCACGGATTTACTTTTTTTGCAAAGTGTAGAGTCCCATCGTGTAGTTTCAATGAAATTTTTCACTTTTCAGCATCAGCAAAGTTGTGGCAGAACCGGGTGTACTTCCACGATAAGGAAGGCACTGTGATAAAAAAAACTGCTGTAATACTCATTATTACTACAGACCAACAGAGCAGCAATGCGGACCGGACACAGTGCAAAAGTATCATAGAAAAGCAAATTAGGGAAAACTATTATGAATAAAATGGAAACTACGTGCAAAGTTTTTACGTTCAATTTTTGCTGCTGATACCAGGTCCGATTAAAATTATTATTGCCTTTTACGATCCCTCCTGATTTATTGCCATTTATGAAGAGCAGAGAACCGAAAAATTAGTTTGTTATGGTATATATCGAACAGCTTCGTAGGGGTGAGACAAGTACAACTTGAGACAAGAGTGATTCAAAGGTTCCGATTTCCCATTACGGCCATTTTTATGGCAGCCTGATTTTCTTCGATTGATAGTAGCCGGAAAATGTACACACATAAAAAATGTTTACTGTGTATTGATTTCACATGGTGATACGACTGACCATCAGCATTCTCCTGAGCAGGAGAATTGACCTCATCAAAACATGGCATGAAAAAAGCGTTGCTGTCTACGCGAGGTGATAAGTGCGGTACAACCACTCGCACTACTATTCTGAGAGCTTGATCATTTGTACGTACCAATTGTAGTGCGGCTTGTCTATCCGACAATAAAAATGTGTGCCTATAATGATATATCGTTGTAAAAGGTTGCTGTAAAAGTTTGTTCCTCGTAACAAATTCATTAAATTTTTGCACTTGACTGGATATCATCGCCGCAAATCACACACACACTTCTTAATGATATAACCTAAAACCGGGTTGTATACTGCTTTTTACCCTCGCCTGATTGCCTTTCGTTATACAGGTACACACTTGATTTTACATGAAGGACCGTCGGAAATTATTAAAGTGTGTGTGTGTGTGATCAAAGTTATTGTTGGAAATGAAAAGAAGCGGAACAAAAAGATGCCGAAGATGGAAAGAGAGAGAGAGAGGTAAGTTTGGCACGAGCTACACGTTACGTCCAACGTTGCTTGCATTACATAGTTATTACGAGCGAGAACAAGCATGCACACTTGCTAACAGTACACAAAAAAGAGAGAGAAATGGATGGATAGATAGTAGAGATGACGATGTTGATAATACAAAGCAAAGAAAATCATCGTTATGTAAACCAGACCTGCACAGCACGTAAATCATATTTTCTATACTAACTAATCTATTTACAAAATTGTGCCGTTGGTGCTAAAGGTAGTTGTGATGTGTAAAAGGGGATAAAAAGTTGATAGTGCGGAAAGAGACAAGTTATGTGCATAAATGGCAAGGATAGAAGAGATAGAGGATATAGAGAGATGAGAAAGAAAGGATTTTACATTTTTCCTCCTCTGGAAGCGTAAGTGCTGTGTAAAGAGAATTAACAATAAGTGCAATAAGAATAATATTAAACATTGCATTGCTAGTCGTGATGGTCGGTGTCGTGGTATGGACGAGGGAGCAAAGAATGGGAGCTTGATTAATCCATTCTTCTAATTGGGAAAATGAAGGGTCTTCAAAAACCGTAAATTCTTCCAGTTTTCAATGAAAATCTCGACAAGTGCAAACAAAGACGAAGAAGTTGAGAAAAGAAGATGTAAATGATGCGTACACATGAGGGAACGTGCTCGGTGGGCTAGATGTATGCACACATACTCTATGTAGGCATGCTCACTTTGCTCACGTACAAACAAAAACATCTTACTGGATGAAGTATAACAGAAAAGCATTGTCGTTTTCATTTTTTTAATGTAGCAATTTTGTAGGAAAACGACATGGTATTTATTCAGCATTTCTCATTTCGTTCGATTGTGTGATGGCACTAGCTATCTTCTTTTCCATCAAGTCATCATCCACTGGTTGTTTCCTCCCAATGGAAATGAGGAAGACTTGGAATGGGAGAACAAATGAAGGAATTTGCTCATTCTCGTTACGGCAATAATGGAGTAAAACTAAAAATACTCTCATGTGTAGGTGTAGAAGGCACAGCGGTGCATGGATTTGTAAGGAATCTTGGAAAGTACTTGCGAGTACTTCAACTATCCTCTCCATTAATGTCATCATCAGTATTACCATTCTACTTTTATATTATTTACTTTTAAGTTGCAAAAGGGAAAACAAATGAAAAGATCAAAATTTTCCTTGATGAAGATGACGATAATTCTGACGATCATGCTTTTGCTAACGAATAAACCGATAATAGTGACTGGGATGCTGCTGATGAATATGCTGAGACGACGATGACAACGAGTTTGTTTAGTTCTGGTTGGTCACCTCTCAATATAAATTCCAGCAGTAGCAAGCACACGATTTAACATGATCATCATCAGTAGTGGTGGTGGTGGTGTTGTAGGAGCAAAAGGAGTAGCAGCAGCATCAGCAGAATTATTTAAGCTGCCACTGATCCCTTTTGTTAAGAAGCTTTGTTGTAGTCGACCACCGCCACCATCACACCACACACACCCAGATAGGACCTTAAAGATATACACACGTACGAAGGAATATAAATAGATAGACAGATAGATAAATGTCTGGGAGTTGTAAGAGAATAGGAAGGAAGGAGAAAGAGAGAGACAGAACTGATCTTCTCCAGGGAGCATTTCCTCCTTTTCTCAGACAAACACAACTCGCCGCTTTATTACTTTAAACATGTACATTTTCAAACTGAACTGCATTGCATCACCATTCTCATCATCATCCGCAACGTTACCACTATCCATCCATCTATTCTTAAACAACGCAGAAATTTTACGAGAGAGAAAAGGAATGAAAAGAGATAGAGCGAGAAGAGAGCTAACGAAGAAGTGAACCACTACAAGCATCATCGCCGCGACTGCCTTGGCTAAATTAAAAGTCGGAGAAAGAAAAAGGAGGAAAACGGCAAGAAGTGGATGAGTCTCCAGATACTAGATACAACAACATGATCGCGATGATGATCATGAGAGGGAAAAAGACGATCAACCATATAAAATAGGTGGCTGGCTCGGGTGAAAAAGAAAGAGAAGGTGTTGTTACATGGAGAATAAGGAGAAAGAAGTGTTATTCATTTTGTTGTTACCGCAGCATGTGCCGAAGTGATGGGATTCAGTCATCCATCCATATACAAGTGCATAAAATTTATATTAACTGCCCTGCTGCCAACCCGGCTATGAATAAGGAGTGGAGTAGAATATAGAGAGAAAGACGACGGATAGGAAAAAGAAGAATGATCGCGAGTGCGGTAGTGATGGTTGATCATCATCATCATCACCAGGACGATGGTGGTGGTAATACTGGTGGCGGAGGAGAGTGAAGTGATCACTGATGAAGATCACGATGATGTTGGAGTATAATCGGCAGTATAAATATGAACGACAAGTTGAAAAAGTAGGAGTGAAAGAAGCTGATGATGATGCGGCCGTGGTGGCAACCCTGCCAGTGGTGGATTATGTCGTCTGTTAATTATTCTTGAGCTGATTTGATTTTCCATTTCCGTCTCAAGCAAAATGAAGAAGAGAGAACAAGGACGCAACCAAAAACGGCGATGGGGAAGACACACAGAGAGGAGAAGAGATAGGCTTAGTTAATTTTCAAGGACTACTCTTATGCTCATTCACTTACTCGCTCGGCACACACACACACATACACAGTCACACAACTTAAATGTGCCGAGAAGAATCCGTTCCGTTGCACTCTTTAATTCGTTTGCCTTCCCTAGCTTCGTTGGTAATTCGTTAAGAATTAAAGAGTCATCCTTTTTTCGTAAAGGGTGTGCAGTACCGACGATGATATTCCTACAAATGTAAGTAACTGCCAAGCTGCACGGTAATATTTGGAAAGATTTAAATTCCTTTCCTACGGCAATCGTTAGCTGGACGTTTGCAGTAGTCTAGAGGTAATAAAATCTGTAGCTTTGGGATAAATATGAAGTAAATATGACAACGATATTGTCAATGGTGGTGGCTGTGCTTGTGGGGGAATTAAGTATGCAAATTATCTTCTTAGCTGGATAATTGTATGGGGATATAATTGTCAGAATATACAGCAGACCCAGATAGTCCAAAATTTAAAAAAATCGTCGTGTTTAATTTTTATGTGATCTTCAGCTTTATTTTGTAAAAATAAAAATCCAAATTTCA
>JAHZNE010005048.1:0-10455 GCA_027744055.1 Callyntrura sp. NNG-2020
GAACATCTGGCGTTATTTTGGAAAACCCAATCTTTAGAGTGATTCTTCCATCATCAACGGCGTTAGCGCTTGTGCTCCTCGCCTCGTCATTTGGAACCGCCGTGACTTTCACAAACTTAACCGTACTATTGTACCCATCGTCTTCAATGGGAGGGTCATACAACCCTTGTAAGGGATGCATTACCCCAATCCCATCCTTTGTCACGTTTATACTTGCTACAGGAGCACTTGTTACCACTTGACATTCCAACTCTTTTGGAGGACCATTCTCGTCTAAGTAATAGTACACGGTCCCCTGGCTGATGTTCCCCACCCCTTGGATAAACTGAGGTAAAGATGGTTTCAAAATTGTTACTGCTTTTGTTATTCTATCCCATCCCGTGGTATTCCACTGAGGCATCCAACACTCAATCGCCCTCATTTCCGTAGTCACCTTTACTTCCCGCGCAATTTGATACACAACCGTACCGTCGGCATGGGACGCTTGCAATTTCCCACTGAAATACAATTCCGTGTCCCCTGCCGTCAATAAATCTTCAGTTACGTCCGTCTTTGACCCATTTTCATATAAGATTCGCATGTAACTTCCCTCCGCATACATATTCCTCCAACCCAAGCATACTGACACAAGAGGCTCGCCTTCATAATAAACGTCCCTCGAATATTCCGCTATTTTTTCTCCATCATATAACCCATATTGCTCAAATACATTTTCCTCGGACACTGGATCGTCGTAATTCTTGTCAGTAACCGGTATTGAAACGTTGAAGTGCACAATCAGCTTCCTTGGAAGTAGTAGACTTTGGATCGGCTCATACTGGAAACCATTTCTTAAAAGCTCCTCGCTCGACAAGTAGTGACCAACGATAATAACCATCTTTTGAGACAAAGGTACTGTGGCGACAAAGGATTCCGGTTCATCTGCAACAAATTGTAATTTAGACTTGCAAAATAACTTGTGACCTGCAATTTGAATGCTTTTCTCATATTTTTGTTACATTTTTGAACGGACGGTTTCAGTATCGCCAGCTCTTGTTGAAAAATAACAAATTGTAATTTAGACTTGCAAAATAACTTGTGACCTGCAATTTGAATGCTTTTCTCATATTTTTGTTACATTTTTGAACGGACGGTTTCAGTATCGCCAGCTCTTGTTGAAATCTTTGTATGGCCCTTTTTGACACGGTCATGAGGTCTTCGTTAAAAACATTTACAAAGTGCTCCACGAATTTAATGTTGTCCCCAATACAAGCGACCAGTTTATTTTCGTTAACGTATATCCGGCTGCAGTCCCTACTGTCGTCGTTTTCTCGACGGTAGATGTCTTCAATGGGAGGATGTATAGGGTCATGAACTGCTTTAGCAATTATTGGCTGCCCAATTTGGCGTTGTATGGGGTTACCATCGATGATATTAAAAATCAAGGTCTCTTTGGCGGTTACTCCGGAACAGCAGATCAGTTCGGTGGTGGAGACAAATTTTTTCGAAGGTGGATACTTCCCAAATTGGTGCTTGTTGTAGACAACACTGGCATTACCAGCTAATTCAAGAATGGGTTTAAATGCGGGGAATGTTTCCGGTAGTTTGTCTGTAAACGAAGGTCATCATAAGTTATGGAAGACGGGATGGCTAACTAATATAATTTTTAGACGGAAATTCTTTAAAAAGCGAATGCGAATTCAAGTCCCTTGATATCCCTTCGCAAAAAAATTAAAAAACCCTATACCTGCATACGTTTTCTCACTTTACCCCACATTTTACCCCTGGGGGATGACCTAGACCGAACTTGGAATACTTATATGTATAAACACCTAAAGAATCTTTTTCCAAGTAACGATCTTCGTTGGTTACCCGCAAACCCCAAGTTATACACGAAATGAAGTTACAACAGAATGAACCTTTACCTGTTTTTGTAATGTTTATATACACACTATAGACATCAGAGAAGCATTTATCTACTTTGGAAATATTGTCACGGTCATCCAATTCATCGTCAAGGTCACCACTGTTATTCTCAAGGTCATCCTTAACATCGTTCAGCTCTTCCTTCTTAGTATCAGGGTAATCTTGCGCATAACTCCCATTCACAACGGAACACTTGTACAATCCAAAAACATTGTAAGTCTTCCCGCCAACAAAAACATTCCTTTTCATTGCAAAACCAATTTTTGTGTCAAACTGTACGAGCCCCAAAGGCAGGGAACTTTGATCCCAAGTTTTTACTAGCATTCCCTGATCATCCACTCTTTCTTGCTGTTTTTCCAGTGTTACTGTGTAATTCGGCGATGACGGTCTACATGGGACTATGATGGCGTCATTTTCCAACATAGCATCATCGCGGATGGGAGAAACGGGAAGCTGAATAATTTTACCCATCCTCTCCAGAAAATGATTGTTATCCCCGTTGTAAAACACGTGAACACTGGCGAACGGAGAGACAGGCTTCAGGGAAGTGTTTGCAGGTCCGCATTTTAGTGTGACACTGAAGAAGTCCACAAGATAGAGCCACAACTCAATTCTAGCTCCAAATTGCACGTTAGTGGGTTGATGTTTGTCATTTTCGAAGGTCGACGTTCTCCAGGCGGTCGTTTGAAACATGTCAGAACAAGTTTTAATGGCGTCAACCTGCTTCGTCTTTTGGAGGGTCCACATAACTGGGAAATTTGCTTTGCACGAAAAGGCAAGTGTTGTGCTAAAATTGGCAATGACGTAGTCGGTACCGTTTTTAAAGATGACGTCGTTTTGAAATTGGTCTTGACTGTGAAACCCATCTTCGACCAGGAATTTGACGGAAGTGACCATGTCAGTGTAGGAAAGGAGGGAAATGATTGGCAGGGGCTGGTCAGAATTTGTATATCCAATGCAGGCGGAGAACATTGAAAGGTATAAAATCAGAAAGAGATTCAGAGTGTTCATTTTCACCGAAGCACTTTAGAACTTTATAAATTTCGTAATGGAGGGTCAGGTTACTGGGGAACTTAAATGTACCGGAAAAAGTTGGGACCAGTGTTACTGACTGACTTGAGAAAATAAACTACAAAACGCAAAAATTTTATACATCTATTGTTGCATTTCTATTCTTGTCGTAGTTGTACCCATCACGGTACCCACTTCCGGTACTCTGTTGCATGCTCTTTGTTATAAAAAGATTAGATGATCATTATATGCTATCAATTTTTAGGATTTGTTATTAACTATTTTAAATTTTCTTTGTAAATCAATAATCATATTGCAGTTGTGACTGTTACAAGCACGAATGCGACATTGCGACTGAAATATTAATGATAGCGTGTCAGATATTTTGGTTTTACAATAATGGAAAGGGGAACATACTCTAATAAATACAATGCATTTCAGCTTTAGAGATGCACGAAGGTAAACTATTCGGCAAGACAGGACACGTAAAGTGGACACAAATGTATTGTTTACATATTTGCATAGCTAACAGTAACGATTTGAAGTGGAGCCCTGGTATTACAATGGAATAATTTTGATGTATTTCCTTCAATATTTGTATTATGCAATTCTGATAAGAGGTAATCGGTATCCATGTCCTATTAGTGTATCGCTGAAAAGTATTACTGTATTAACATTATCTACATCAAACATACATAAGTAACGTTGTAGCTATTTGGTTATAGGTTGAGTGGAAATAATTTGCTCAAATTAAATTGATCTATGAACGTCTCATTGGAAGAGCGAAACCGTCAGTAATTAAGCTACTCAGACAATGGACGAATGACAAATAATTTGGGAAACATTTTACAAGCAAGGAAGTGCATCAGATAATGCTTTAACGTTTTTTATAATCCTGCAATTTTTAATATAATTCTTCAATATACTAGTTTTGATTGTCGCATTGTCAGATAGACTGCCAGAGCACAGTCCTGTGAACCCATAGATGCACATGTCTAATAAAAATATATTCTGTCGCTTTATATTTTTTAAATTATTGATTTTTATAAAGCCAAATCTTTTGAACATCACACTCTTGTCTATCCCAATAAACTAATAGCAAAAACAAGTGGAACGAAATATACCGCATAAATAACAATAGCAATGTAAAGAAATAATACAGGAATTATGATTTACGGGAAATTAATGCCGAGTGCAAGTAGAAGTTGCAAGTGTATGTAAGAAGAACAAATACTTCCCAGAAAGCCGATGTCTTCTTCGTAATTGCACCGGTGTAACAGCTTTTGCTGAGAAGTTCACGCCCATTCCCATTATCTAGCAGAGGTTACTACATACTAACGTCGAGCATCTAGCGTCATACTAGTATCTCTAATTAGCTTGTGTTCGTTATTACGTTAATTTCGCAGGACGAGTAACTAGTAACACGACATTTTTGATCTTTGCTATGCTATTCAAATTAGAAATCCAATGGGAGCCCGACCCCCAAATTCACTACTACAACATGGTTAACATGGTGGTATATGGACCTTCAAATATTTACGCCGCTGTAAATCTGGAACCAATTCGAGTTATCAAGTCGTTCGAAGGCCAAAATGTGCATTTTTATACGCTCTTTAATATTAGTGTAAAAATGTTGGGGGTCCAAATTTTTCCTCTACTCGCACATGGCTTTTGGAACCCTAGTGGCTAAATCATTTGTTCTTCGGCGTGTGTTGTCAGCATTGAGCATACAATTTTGCACTGAAAAGCACTAGTCCAGCACTTTTCAAAACATTTCTGACACATACAATTTTTGACTATATTATCTATTGTCAGGTAAACGGATCATCGTCTGAAGTCACCGCTGTTTCCTTTACCGTTAAATAGTTTTTAATTTTAAACCGCAGGCGAATAAAAAATAATTCTGTAATTTAAAAAATGTAAAGATTTGCGGTGTGGAATGCTAGGAAAAATTTCTAGCTGCTATTTATTTAGTAATTTAATGAAAATCGATAGATGGGCTAACTCCACACGAACTTCAAATGTCTTTGTGGCGTATAAATAAAATGCTTTAGTCTGCCGAGCTAACGGAGAAATAAGGCTCATAGATAATTTACAGAGTAGCTCCTAATTTATACATGGTGTGGCAATGTTAGACAAGCTTCAATACCTGGATTGAATTTATAGTTAGCATCCTTATATTGGTCGGACCAGCCCTGAGTATAAGCCAAAATTTTAAGTTGACCTCTCATAAAGTCCCAGCAACTAACCCATCATAGCCAAACTTGCTATAAATATATGCATAACTATAAAACTTGGGTTGTTTATATATAAAATTAGAGCTCCACTCTCTCCGTATAATTCAAACTTTGACAAGTTCAGTTTCAGTTCCAATTTCTACCACGAAGGTGAGCTGCAGTCGTTTAATCTTCCCTTATGTTCTGGGTCAAACTTCGAAAAATTACTTATTTACCAAAAACCTATCAATATTATAACTTTGAGCGAATTTGACAGACCTTTCATTTTTACCCTTTGACATATTCTACCTCCATCCCAAGTTCAATCGGTACGGTTCTACTCACCGGCTCACTGCTCAGCAGTGGATCAGTTACCATCATGCCACAAAGAGGCTTGTAACCGATGACGATGAGAAAATAAACACGTCGTCACAAACCATCTAGTGAAGACCATCATTTTCTTAAGTCTACCATTTTGCACCTGAATGTAACCTCATACAACCAACCCCCAGGAGTAAACATCTAGAGCCCATTTACGAACTCCTATGAGACATCTACCTACAAAAATTAATTTTAAAGTTCGCTAAACTTCAAGAGGTATGGACGGCCGGACGAAACAAATCACATCAAAAAGGAGGTTGGTCGTGATTTCATTAAATTCATATATGTACGAGACGAAATCTCAGTTTCAACAAAACACCCTACAGTTTTTAGCTGCTCTTTACAGTAACTTTGTAGCTAAAAAATAGAGTAGCTTTCTTTTTTTAAATTAAATTTTAATGGAAAGAACAAAATCCTAAAAAAAGTTCACCTTCTGATTTTGTGACATTGTTACAACTGCTTTGACGTTACAAGAGAAAACTCCTCTGGTTTTTCTTCGGCGTTATCAAGTTTTACAAAAAGTTTTTCAACTTTTTCCTTTACACTGGTCCCCTCTACTTTTCATATGATACTAGTACCCACACTATTAAGCACGTCGACACCCACTCTTTTGTGTTTCACAGATTCCGTACCAATGTCATCCTGGCATTTTACTTTGTTGCTTACCACATTCTTCAAACTTGGCGTTGTGCCTTTGTATATTACGATTGGAATATGGCTATTGTAGCCAGTACTTGGATATTGGGCTTCGCTATGGGGGCATTTGGGAACTGCTTGAACTCTCTTGAGGATCGCTTTTTTCGTGAGTTGTCCTTTAAAATAGGTTCATATTATTTGATATAACAGCATCAGTTGTATTCCATGATTTACAGGTGAATACCCTGATGCTGTCCGTCGCTACTTGAAATCCTCGAGATTGTTTTCTGTGTGTACCTCTACATGTGGTTTAGCTCAGTGAATGGGCAAATTCATCACTACTTTTCTCCCCCCAACTTCTACTCTTACCTGTATTCCTACTTCAAATCGCCGGTGGCAGATCCGGCCAAATTCATGGATGACCCTAGCCTAATATCGATCCTGTTTATGCATGAAAAATACGCCATGTTTCTAAATTATGGTCACATTGTGCTGGCGGATATGACGGTTCATTTGACGTGTGCTATCGTTGTAGAATCATTGAAGTACTTGTCTTCTCGATAATATACGGTTAATATGTCAATGTCAAAGTTTGAGTAGGCAGCGGCTAACTATCAACAGCTTCTCAAGCGGGATATTTCTACCAGTTTTGGGAAAATGACTTGCTTGTCAATACTCAACAATGTCACCATGGCGTCCCTTGCTTTATTTGGACTCATTCGACTTTTGAAAGTTTTATCTGCGGAGTCCACTTTTCTGTTCTGGGCCAACTTGATATACTGGAATTTGAGATATCCGGTGGGATGGAAGTGCATGGCAAATATTGGCGAGAGGTCGGAAGATTTCCTGCGATTTTGGCGACGAAACATTCATTGTGTGCAAGGGCACAACGGCGGTGTACAAGCGACATTTGAAAATGTTTCGATGTTTGCGCAAAATTAAATATAAAGTTGGGCTTGGCCTGTTTGCAATGCCAAACGAGAGCCTACTAACAATCATCTTTCAAACTTCTTCAAACATTATATTTTTCTTGCAATTGTAAACAAAAATTAAGCCACATTTTAAAACTTTGTACTTCTACTCTATTTAGAGATATTCACGCATACTATATCGATTGGCGCTTAACTTTTTTGGAATTTAGCTGTTACAATGTCACATTCTGAAGGTGATATTAAATCAATAATGCTTTGTGGAGGAACACTACGCACTTGAATTGTATCATATATCCAAACATTAATATTGCACTGTGCTTGACATGTTCTATAAAGCTTGAACAAAATGGAAATAAAGTATACTCTCACTAATTATTAATTCAATATGAGCAAGAGTTGAACCTCTACCAATTAAGAATTAAGTAGATCTCAAAAATATTTAATTGCATTGCATGTAGTGTTAAAGATGACATTAATAGTTCATTTAGTTTCGTGGATCTTCCAGCAAGTGAATTTCGTCGATTTATTTTGAGTATGTGAAATCTGTATGACTTCATGGCATTAAAACATTAACGTAGCTCCTATCTATGTTAGCATTGGAATTGAATGTTTAATTTCTAAAGGCAAAACTGTGGGACTATGATTCTCCGCGGTGTTGATCTACGGTTCTAGATACGGTACCGGTCCATTCTGAAGACTCCCAATACGTTGTTCCTTGGTACACAATTGAGGGAACACATGGTGGGGGCCCGGTACAGTGGTACCAATGGTGATTGGTTCTATGAACGTATATATTTCACAAGTTTGACTAATTATTAAGATGCCAGCGCTCTTATGTTAGTTTTTTTACAATACATAAGGTACCGAAACACTTTATTTGTCTATATTAAGTATTTTGAAGTGACAAATGAAAAATCTTTACCACAGAATTATCTACTGTTATCAGAATTGTGCAGCGGTAGAACCGCCGGTACTACCGCTATCGGCAGTACCGGAGTTTTCCCTCCATTGCTACCGATATCTTTACCGCTTCCGCAAAATTTAGGGTTTCTACCGTTACCGCTACCGTAGAAATGTTGTGCAACTACAGCTAAAACTTTTTCCATTACTCATCCAAACGTTAAGGGGTTAATTTAGAATTTGCCAGAAATTATAGAGGACCGGGAGATCAAGCTAACTGAGGATCGGGCGGATGTACAAACCCCCATCGGTCCCACTTCCCAGCAGTGGCACGTTCTCCAATTTTGATGGTCAAAATCCCTCACTGAAGAGCCAAAGTCTGACTATAGCAAAATGATGAGTACAGTTTTTATATTTCTAAAGGGGGCGCATCCTCCTCCATTTCTATTATCACCATTACATAGAATTTAGCAAGCTTTTATGCGACTCGTTTCCATCCACCTTTTTTCATTACGAAAATGGTGGATAGCAATGTGCAACATTTTTCTACGAAACACTGAAATGCCCGTAGGCTCGCACTGCGCTGAATTCGACTTGTTTGAACGCCACACGCGCAACTTCTGTTTGTGGAATACAAAGAGAGCATGCACACAAACAGGCTTACTCGCTTGACGTCATTTGCCGAGCATACAGTTTAGTTGTAAGGTACAAGGCAGTGGCTGATTCGTTTTTTATTATAACTTACGACGACTTCGGAACTTCTACTGCCTTAGTTCAGTATATTGTGTCCGGCTGCAAGCAACTGACCAGCTTCACTGTGACAGGCAACTTTATTCTGACGGAGTATCTCCATCTGATTAGAAATTTGAATTTACCAGGAAGCGTGGAAAAATTGGAAATCGATTTGAGGTTGAAATGTATGACTTTGGAAGGGTTTTTCTGGGACAATAGGCACCTCGCTTTGACGGACCTCGCCATAGTCTATCCTCCGGAAGGGAGCGACAAGGTGATCTTCGAAGTTCTTGAAAGGTGCAGTAACACCTAAAAATCTCGCAGGATTGGCCTCGGGCCCTTATTCAAGGAGGAGAAGATGGGGATTTACCTGCCTGAGATGCCCTGTTTGAAATCATTTACCTTTGAAGATTACAACAAACTTTGACGAATCAGATTGTGGTATATAAAATTCGTTGTCAATGCAGAAGCTGCTATATGAATATACGGCTTTTTGAGATAAATGGAAAACCATCTATGTTAACTAAATGCAGCGACTCCCTAATTTCAATACGGAAAATTAAATTGAAGTTTAATTTTAGTTACTTGATTTGTACAGATATATTTCTAAATGTTTAGAGATACTTTATTGACATCTCTTGTTGAAATAAGTATACTGCATCGTTTGATTTTTGAAAAACAGTTGAGTGGTGGATAAAGGGCATTACACATTGTAATGCTGGTCATTCACGTTGTATACGTTCAAATCACATGAATGTGGTATCAAAATGTACAGAAAAATGTGGAGAATCCAGCTGAATAAAATGCTCATTTTGCCCCAAAAATCATATAGCAGTTTCTGCATTGACAACAAATTTTAAATAGCACGATCTGAAACTCCACAGTCGACATTCTTGTGACCAATCGAAATTTGGAGGAATGCCTGCCCGCCCTGCGGAAACTGGAGTTGGCAGATACGGAAGAGGCGATTGTGCGTAATTGGACGGACAACTCCCGATTTGAAACGGTGGAGGAGCTATAAGTTGATTTTCGCGTTGCTGGGGGTCGCAGGAACAAGGAATTTATCACGATGGAGATGACGTAACGCAACGTTTGAGTGAAGCTTTTCCCAATGTGACCACACTAACTATCGATACTCCCATTGTTCACGAGAAAGAGAAGAAAAGAGTTTGGCTCTCCAGTCCTTCTTGTACAACTTTCCGCAACTGCAGTTGTTAAAGTTGCAATTGATAATTCGCAGACCCGACTCGCCCCCACTTTTTCGAGTCCTTGCTAATGGGAATTCCCCATCAAACGGTGACTACGCTGCTGGATTCTAGTCGCAGAATTTGGAGTGCTGTAGAGTTGAAGCCAGAGAAACTCTCGTCCATCGTCAATTTAAAATTTGGGTTTACTTGTTTTTGTGGGGGACGCAATATTGCAAGGTAAAATGAAAACCCGGAACTTACTTTTTAATTTGTTTCTGGTGACACCAACTCAGATCTGCGGGAGCTCCACATTAAATGCGACGCTCTCCGCGGCAACGACGAAGTTATTACATCACTGCCCGACGTCCTCTTTGAATCAGAGATGGCTAAAACCGCGGTTTTAATTTTAAAAGTCCATGACCGCGGTAAATAACGGGTTTTATGGACAAAAACGGACTTTATATTTAAATATACATATGTTTATATTTGGCGCCCTTATATTTACTCAATGGCTTTAATTAGTCCACATACTAGGTTTGTTTTATTCCATTAATT
>JAHZNE010005049.1:0-23703 GCA_027744055.1 Callyntrura sp. NNG-2020
ATATAGGTAAAAATGGTGTAAAATTAGTTGAAACTAGCAAAATTTAACCCAAAAAATCCGAAAAATATGTGGATATACGATGAAATATGTGCCTAAATGCAAAATATGTGTTTATTTGCTTAAACCTCAAAATATGTGAAATAGAAAAAAATATGTGCCTTCCAAAATTCTTATAATATCATGATACATCCACATTATAAGCATGAGCTCGTTAGAACGAACATACAAAATATGTTTTTAAATATTTATTGCAAGCTTAGTTATTACATTACTCTACAATTTATTATTTAAAAAATATATTGTACGTAGATACTTAACTACCAGTACTGTTTTTTTTTAATTCTTTGTTTGGGGATCGAGAACTTTTTGAATAAAGGTATTGACAATTATTGGATTGCTGTGTGTGTGCGTGTGTGTGAGTGGCTAGTTTGTAGTGACCTCATTTTTTTTATCGGAATTGTAATCGTTAACGTAACCTTTGTAATTCTAAATTTACATATAACATATTCATCTTGACTTACAAGCTGCAGTAGTCCATTGAATGGTTTCGCTTAGTTATGCCGTTTTACGGTCCTTAGCTCCTGAACCACTTCCCTTCCCCCTAAGGGTTCATTAGCCCTTTAAACACTTTTCCCCTTGCGAAGTTTCCTGTCGCAATTAGCTCGATCCAATATATGCTAGCTTATAAATTTACCCTATAAAACTGAATTTGGTTAGGTTCAAAAAATACTTCCCAGCTCAGTGAATAATTTTACACAAAGAAAAAATGATTCATCCGAAGTCATGCATTTAAAAGAATTTTATCATCCAACTTTCAATAAAACACTACTTGAAATTATGTATTTTATTATTTAGTACACACAAGAAAGTCTTTAGATAAATCTAATTACACAGTTGAGTTTGCTGGCCATATAATATCACATTTGGGAAAATTTTCAATCCAACGATGCAATCTACTGACTCTATATGCATATAGGTATAATTGTGACATCATATCATCAGTAATCATTGTTTTGTGTAATCAAACTTCTGGAGGAAATCCCTCAGGATCAATTCCAAATTTTCAAATAATTACCCTTTCAGAAAGTATACGCATGCACCTTATAGAATTGTGCAGCTGCGCAAAGTCTCAGTAGGATCAGTCATAAAGACCCCTGAATTCAAATATGGTTTTATTCATGACGCATGAAGAATTTAAAGTTAAATTACGTTTTACGAAATTGGAAATCATGAAACTCGTTTAGCTATGAATAAAGATAAGCCTTTGGTGTCTTCCCAGTGACAATGACACCAAATTTAATGTAATAAAACTAAAAGTTAGCACAAATGCATTTCCAACATGTTTACTTACTATAGTGTCAGGTTTGGTCTAGCTAATTGATTCATGCATATACAAATTGTATTATTCTAATTACCGTAATAATGAACCCGAAGATTCGTTACGGGACAGGGCTGATATGCACTTTTTTATCCTGATTTATATAGCCCTTCTATTTTTAATGTAAATTTTCAAGTCATTCGTTATAGTTTCTATTGCATCTCTACCATATTTTGTTTTGCTTCAGTCACAGATCTCGTTATCTGTTTGCAAATTCCTGAAATTTACCGACAGGTACAGACAGTAAGCATCACCAAATCCCTACAAGCTGTATAGTATGTAAGTTATTTTGTGTAATCTTTAACTTTATAAATAGTTCTTGAGTAAAATTACTATTCCGTGATGAATCACATTAAATTAGCGCTTGCGTAGCTCAAATAGCTTCAATAATAAGTCATAACTCTTATATGCTGAAATCACTAATCAAATGAAACCCAACATGAGGCAAAACCATGCATATAACAGAGATTTTTATGAATTATTACATTAATAAGACATAACCCACCACAAAGCTGTAAAAATCTACGGCCAGGTTTTATATTTATTTTTTATACCTTGCTACATATGTGGAATTCATTTGAAAATTTCCTAATGTTAATTTTAACTTAAAATTTTCATACCTTCGTGTCTAGGTATATAGGCAATGACGTAATTAATTATATTGAGATACATCGCACAAATTTCCATTTTCATGTGTATAAAACTTAGGGAGAACATGTAACATGAACATGGTAGACAATCTCTCATATATTTATGCGCACACTGCACCAGATTGTGCGATGATAATGTTTATTAATATATTTTTAAAATTTGAACTTGCCTGATCTAGTATGCCTGCATTCTCCAGTTTCACAAGTGACGCTGATGGACACCCACCTCAGTCACTGATTCAAAAGATACCGATTTCTGCTTACCGAACCAATTTACTTGACTCTATGATTTATTGACCGGACACTATCTTGCAACTGCGAAAAATGAAATGGCAGTACGCATAGATCGCAACGTTATTAGCAGCCATATACATACTTACAGCACACAGCAGAACGATGTCTTCATGTGCAAGTCAAAGTACAAAATAATTTTTGCCAATTACTGTTTTTCACTTTTGCCTGATAAAATCGCAATGACAAGCACACGGCTTCAAGCACTTTGTTATGAGAAAATTCGTGTACCAGACGTTTAGTAATTATATTTTACGCAATCGACATGCCGTAAAGCCGTCTATATCTTGGTCTAAGTGAGCAGTATTCTGCTTTTTTTTTAATTCTTGATATTTTTTCATCAAATAACTTTACTAATGAAGACTTCCTGACGAAATATAATTAAGCACAGTTCGAATTTATATTGACTTTACTACCTACTTGCGTTTGCCAAAATACTACTACCAACCAAAAATGCCAGTTTTGCTTTCCTATTTGTGTTCGTATTGCTTCTACTGGCTCTTTAAAATGACACAGCCTACATAAATTGAACTCTAACAGTTGATAGTATGGTTGGCTGGCAGCAAGCTACAGTACATACTTTAGCAGTGCTTCAGAAGAAGCAAGCGCACAGATTAATTAAGCCAATTTACTTTTTTGACTTACAAAAATTGTCCGATGACTGACTGATGACTGGAAATGGAAACATAATATCATTGCCCTTGCCAAACACAAAAAACTCGCTTTATAATACAGCGAATAAAATAAAAGGAATAGAGGATGAAGCTGAAATGAAAGCACACAGCTTTCAAGCAATTGTTACTAGTCACTTTACCGCAGTACGTTCAACCCATGCATTCGATCGGTAACATTGCGTATTTCAGTCGATCAAAACACAATGTTTTGAGAGGAGGCGTACCTCGTAACAAAGTCAAATAGAAAGTTTCCAGTACACCAGCATTATACATGTTCCCTTCGATGGAAAAGAAAGTACAGACACGATATTTTTATGGGAGAAGACAGGGGACATGGGACAGACAGTATTTCTACTGTTATTCACGGTACAGCAGACTCAAGTTTCTACCAGGATAGGGCATCATTATGTCTGGATAGAGAAAGTGAAATCAAACAAGCAGAGGGAAAGTATTCAGTACGTACAAGGGGTAGGTTTAAACTTGCCACGGAAGGGCGGTGGAAATATTTTGTTCGTGCATTCACTTCACGTTACGGATCAGCTTCAACCTCGTACTTGGACTAGCATGTGTACCGTGTGTATAATGCTGTATTTCACAAAGTTAGTGAAAGCAAAATGTGTAGAGTATATGGAAGAAGACTACGTGGAACTTCGTGGTCATAACGAACGGCTATATTCATATTGGTGATAGGTCCCGCAGACAAGCTTAGTATTGCTAACGTTTACGTTTAACCTTCATAAGTAGTTGATGGGTCCCTGCATCGATAATGTTGCACCAAGCTATGCATGTAATCTATTGTCGGCGTCGGTACTAATACATTCATGATCTAACACTAACAGTTATGATGAATGCTGTTATTGTGGCAAGGCCAAGCTGCATTCATGCAGTCTCCCGTTTTTCTTACGAGACAAATTCTCTTTTTGGTTTTACGCTGGCCGTCCACTCGTTCTAAAGTTATCTCGAGAACGGAACAGAATTTTTAAGTTTTGTTTTCGGGGGTAATAGGGAGTCATCGTCGCATTTAAAACTTCCCTTGTGGAAGATCTAGTCAATCGAAGTGGTTTAAAAGGTTAAATGTCAATTTTTTAGAAAGCCGCAACTCTAAATTGGTGGAATGATACATTAGGTTATGCTTATTGAGCCATATCGTGTAACTTTTAATCTAGGTTTAATTAAAAGTTGATTATAAGTTGACTGCTTTTATTGATTTTAGCAATGGTGTTATTCTACACAAAATTACATGATAATATTCGTTGTGCAACAGATTATTTATTATTTACAAAATGCATTTATACGTTCATATTATATACCAGTAATAGCTAGGATTATTCGACCTGAAAGTGTATAATCAGCGGAGACATTGTAATGCAATATTGCAATGAAATGAACGCTTTGCCCCATTGATTGTTTAATAGTGAACTCAACATCAACATTTGATCATCAAATTAATCTTCTTATCGTACTTATTACACACTAATATAACAATAACAAGTTAAAAAGTCTCTTCTCAACAAAAGCGCCATCAGAAAATAAACCAAGCTAATAACTAACTACATACAATACAATCTTATCTCGAATAGAATTGGTTGTCTAAGATTAAAAAAAAAACATTTTGATATTATTTTATTACAAGTCCATGCATACAATGACATTTTTTCTGCTTATGACCAAAGGCTGGTCGTAACAATTTAGAAAACTCCACCAAGACTCTACCAGTCAACCTCATGTAACCAAATAACTTCAAATGTTGAGACGAACTATTGACAAAACACATTTACACAATTATTTATGCAAGTTTTCGCCTAAGACAAACGTACATTCATGGATTTTAGAAGTACTGAAACTTGAATTTATGGTTTGGGTGAACTTCAATTTTAAAAACATCTACCCCCACCCCCACCTACAAGATGCACCTGACACAAGTTTGTCAGCTCAGATCAGAGATCCACGATGATTGCCACATGGGCAAACGAATTTTTTATAAAATTAATAAATAAAATTGTCCACAATAATTGCAAAACAACCTAATTTTACGGGATTCGGAAATATTTACCAGAGGACTAAAACAATATCCTTTCCGTCCTGCTGGGAAATCATACAAAATTTCAAATCAGCAACATTACAGCTAAGAAACAAGGCTACACATGCTGAGTACAAAATTGCTTTTTATCTTGAACAACCCTCTGTATAATAACATTTTTTTCAAAATTCTATAAATTCAACAGCTAAACACTTTACTATAGTCCAAATTTTACGGATTGTAAAACGAAAAGGTATTCATACAGTTGTACAGTTGAAACTGAATAGTTATTTATTTGTTAACAGTAAATAAATCTTTTGCAATTATCTATTTATTTTTTGAAACCGTGATACTAATTTTGATTCCATTGCATTTTCTACTTTCCCAGAATTCCATGTCGTGGTGAAATTTTGCTGATGAAAATAAACGTGACAGCAGGTTTCTTCAAACTGTAAATATTTCACCATGTACTGTACAATGTAGGTACACATAAATACAGACCGAATGAGAATAATGAATACTGATAAAAATTTGTGAATTTGATGAAATTTTCTTGTCCCAAGTGTCAAGTGTATAGATGATGGTACTTCAGATTCAGCTTTACTTTCTCGATGATATAATACATAATAATAAAACTGATACACAATAAAAGTTGTGCAATTGTGCGTATTTTTTTATTGTTGTATTTTGTCTTGATCGTTGTCATTCTTCGCTGCTAGTTTGCAAACGTTGAAAATTAAGCCACATTCCATTTATTGGTCTCAGCGCTGAATTGTTTGCAAATTTTACGGGAATATCCGTTTTTGCACACGGTTCAATCTTAAAGTTGTGAACTAAAGTTGCAATCACCATTTTAACTTCCGTGAGAGCGAATCGCATTCCTGTGAATTATAAAAGCTTTTGTAAAATTTTAATCCTAGAATTTCTTCTAGACTTTTAGTGACAAAAATTCTACCGTCCCCAAAGATCGTTCAACCAGGGTCAAATAGGCAGAATTACTTACAAGCTAATATGTCATGAAATACTCACCGATACAGTTTCTTGGACCATGGCCAAATGGTGCGAAGGAATATGGGTGCCTTAGACTTTTGTTTTTTGGCAAAAATCTGTCAGGATCGAATTTCTCGGGATTTTCATAATATTTTGGGTCATGATGTAAAGGTCCTACAGGTAGAGAAACGATAGTCCCTTTTTCTATTATTACATCACTTCCGGGAATTTTGTAATCTTTTGTGCATTTGCGCTCAATTTTCACTGCTGGAGGGTAAAGGCGAAGAGTTTCTGTAAAATATGAAAAATGAGATTATACGAATATGATTTATACTTTCTGGCAATGTAAATGCTATTCAAATTTTCATTGCCCACTATTAGGCTAATACACTCCCATGTTATGCGTTTGCGTTAGTAATAAATAATATGTAGCAAATGGCTAGGGCTTACCATTAATAATATTATCTATATATGCCATTCCATGAACTGCTTCGTACGTAAGTTTACCATCGTTGTCATCCATTGTCTTTTGCACTTCATGGCGAAGTCTATCCTGACACTCCTGTTCCAGAGCTAATTGGTAAGATGTAAATATAAGTAATGTTTGTGTGGTATCAAAACCCCCGATCAAAAATAGCACGCAATTTGCAGCGATATCATCATCGTCAAGTACAACAGTGGATCCACTCGACTCGGTAAAATGTTTTTTGAGGTCCTTCTCGCCACCATCATGTTCTTCACTTCCAGTCAACACTTCCAAGCTTTCTTTAGAATTCTCCTCACTTTTTAATAGCCCATCTTGAGTGTCCATCATCAGCTGCAAAAAATCATCGTACCTTGTACCAGTCTCCTTTCTTTGTTTCATCACCTCTGTAATAACACGTTTAAAGTACTTCTGGGGCGTAGAGTCGATAGCTTCGAGACCCAGCGCGTCTGCAAGCTTTGGAGCAGCTAACATTAACATAAACTTTAAAAATAATGTAGCCTTGAAGCGAAACTGAAATTTTTGTGCCATGTTTTCAAACTCGCTTGTTTTCCCGGGTTCATTATCAAAGCACTTGCTATCAATTCCAAAAGCGGCGGTAGAAATGACGGACATTGCATATTTAGAGTACGCTTCACAAATGTCGAAATCGCCTTGTGTACCAACGGCTTTTCCAAGATATTTGCACATTTGTTGGCTGCTTTTGTCAAAAATTGTAAACATTCGTTTGATTTTCCCTGTGGTAAAAGTCGGGCTTAATTTTGACCTGAGATTTTTCCACCGTTCGCTTTCCAAGCTGATCAACATCTTTTTTAAGAAGATGTCTGATTTCTGAGTTTTAAAAGTGCGACGATCCACAAAATGATCAAAATCCTTTACGTAAATATGTCTGCATAGATCCAAATCCGTAATGTAGTATGATGGGACAACAAAGGTGTCTGAGAATCCTACAAAGGGACTTTTAGCATTTTTAGCGTCAGCGTATATCATTTCTTCCACCTCAAACATAGATAACTTTCCTGTGATAAAGCGTAGAAAACGCAAAGTGCCAGCTCCAATGTAAGGAACTCGTCGTTTCTCAAAGTATTTTTTGTGTTTCCAATTCTGGTAAAATAGGAGCGAAACGAGAAATAGTATGCCAAACACAGCCACTCCAGCAATTAGCGTGAGTAAAGCCATGTTAAATATAACTGCTTCAAACTTTTAAAAAATATGGAATTTGTAAAAGAAACAATGTCGGAGTAGTGACATCAACCCAGCTGTCCTTTTTAGTAGCGATCTCAGGAGTTGATCCCTCTTGGTTCCATGTCAAGGAGAAACTAACGCTAGTGACATATTCAGCTTTGCAACAAGCTAAAACGAAAAGAAAAAGCATGAGTGTGTTGTGCAGATGCTCCATACATCACCATATGTGCTTTTACCATTTACGAGGTATTTAATTATAAATTTGCACGATTTGTGAAGTCCATAAGCAAAAGCAAAAAGCACACCATAAAAAAGCACCCAACAAGTTTGTTTTTGTTCGGTTTACTATCTATTACATCTCGTAAGCCATGCATGTATTTAGGAATACAAATAAATATGACAAAACAGCATACGAAAGTTGCGATGTGAATATGATATATGGACTAATGATATAAACACACTAAAACGTGTGTTGACCTTCAACGGTCTTTGCTGTAACGCTCTGAACGAGCAAGTAGAAAAGTGAGAAGAGCAAAATCTAACGCGTTTTTGCTAACACCAGCATGTATGCTTATGCTTGGTCATTTCATGATGTAATGAAGAATATTCAGAGATTTGCTGTTATATTCCAGCAGCAAGCAGATTGCTTTGGCTAAGCCATTTGTCTATTTTTGAAACGACTACATGTTCAAACAACTGAACGCAACACCGTATCGTTTTTACTACACAACACTCCATGCATGAGTAAACACACGTAGTGTTATACAAGATGAAAGATATCATATGTGAATAATATTATATGATGAAATATTTGTATATAATTGCTTTTTGCACTCGTACAAGCATTGCTTTTTTTAACTAAAGTTTTTTCCAAAATTTAAACTTCCTATAGTAATATTTTTCACTTCTCGTTTCTGGAATGAAATATAACGGCGGTTTCTGGTTTATTTTGTGTTTTCTGATAACAACAAACTAGATGAACAAAGAGGATGTATAATAATGACTGACTGTATTTTTTCTCATTGTCTAAAATCTCTAAAATATATAAAAGGCATACAGTCGTCACGCAGCGGTCATATTAGGGTCATATGAGAAATAGCGTAAATACCATAAACATAAACATTAACATAAATAATTTCAATATGAGTCATATCCGGGGAAGACCATCATGACTATATACCACCATATTTAGGTGCAGTGTTTTCCCTTCTAGTGTGTCACACCCTTACAACACACTAAACTAATGTAAATGATCGGCAGCAGCAGCAAAACTTCAAAGCTGTTGCTTCGCTTTTACTGCGTTGCATAAAGAATTGCAATTGAAGTTGAAAAGTAGTTGTATTGGGAAAAAACTCGTTTACTGTAAAATTATATATGGAAAAATTATGATGAAACATTTTTATTTTTCGCGTTTATGCAGTCATAAATGTCTGATTAGTTATATACATATATTGTATGTGTAATTGACAATTAGTTTATACAATGTGACACATATTCCTGGTTTTATTCTTCACAGATGGGTTTAATATTAAGCCACATTCCATTTTTTGGTTTTAGAACAGAGACATTAGAAAATTTCATCGGTACATCAGTTTTGTCGCATGGTTCCAACTTGAATTTGTGAACAAGGGCGGCTATTACTGTTTTCACTTCAGTAAGGGCAAACCGCATACCTAGAATAAAAATTAGCAACTTTATGGTAATGTACTGCTAGAAATACTAAAAATTCGTATGTAATTACAAGAAGTTTTGTCTACTTGTCTGTATATTTAATTGGCAGTACCTATGCAATTTCTCGGCCCATGACCAAATGGTGTGAAGCTGTATGGATGTATTTTACTCTTTCTTTCTGGCAAGAATCGTTCAGGGTCGAATTTGTCAGGATCTTCATAATAGCGAGAATCTCTTTGAATTGGCATAGTAGGAAGCGCTACAATTGACCCTTTCTCAATTACAGATCCATTCTCCAGAGGAATTTTATAGTTCTTTGTACACACACGTTCATTCCGACCAGCCGGAGGATAATATCTTAGGGTTTCTGTACACAAATCAATACTTTAAATAAATAAATAGGAATTCATTGTCAAAAGGTAGGCAGGCTTTTTCATATAATTTGGAACACACTTGAGTATTAATATTTATTCATAAAACAATTTCGCGACACGTGACATCTGATGGCTGATGACAGTATGTGCTTCATGACCTGACTATGGTGCAAGTGCAAGTTGTAGTTAACCCATGATTTTTCAAAAAGTATACATCTAAAACAAATGCGTGAGCATATATTCTGAAGCTAGGGGGCTCGAAGAAAATAGAAAAAGATGATATGAGAAAAATATTTAACTCGTTAATAAACATGTGGAAGTGATATTTCAAGAGTATTGTAATTTTTTCTCTAAACTGGAAAATTGTAGCTTCATTGTATTGAAAATAATTTCCCTTTGAATTAGAGTTTCTTTTTTTGCAGCTTCTTATAGAGGATATTACTGGTATTCAAAGTTGTTAGAATATGTATAAATATATGAGAAAGCCATTGGAGATAACTAACCGTTTACGAACATATCCATGAAACTCATCCCATGTACAGCGTCGTACGTCAATTTGCCGTTGTTTACTTCAATAGCTTCGTTTACTTCTTTTCGCAACTTCTCTTGACACTCCTGTTCAAGGCCAAGCTGATAAGCCATAAATATGAGTAGAGATTGTGTCGTGTCGAATCCTCCAATTAAGAAAAGCATACAGTTAGCTACAATATCGTCATCGTCAATTTTGAAGTTTCTGGCTGACTCGGCAAAATTGCGCCCGTACTGGGGATCGTGCTGCTTGTCGCTTACACCTGCCATTACTTCCAACGTTTCCTTTGAGGTTTCCTCATTTTTCAAAAGTCCTTCCTGAGTGTCCATCATCAACTGTAAAAAGTCATCGTGTCTCTGCCCTGTTTTCCTTCTGTGTTCTAAAACACCTTTGATTAAACTTTCAAAGTAATTTTGTGCCTCCATATCAAATGCTTGCAAGCCAAGCCAATCAGCCAATTTTGGAGCACACGCAATGGTGAGAAACTTTACGAAAGCCTTGAAATTTATTGTAAATTTCAGGCGAGAAGCCATATTCTCGAATTCGGTATTGGCTTGACAAGCAAATGCACAACCGGCAATGACATCAATGGTGTATTTAGAGTAGGCTTCACAAATGTCAACATCTTTTCCACTGATCCCTACATTTTTCTGTAGAAGATTACACATACGCTGACTACTGCTTTCAAATATGTTAAACATTCGTTTGATTTTTCCAGTAGTAAATGTTGGACTCAACTTGGATCTCATGCTTTTCCAGTGATCACCTTCCAGAGAGATGAGCATTTTATTTGTGAATCTGTCAGCTTTTTGTGAAGTGAACCTCCGACGGTCTGTGAAGTAATCAGCGTCCTTGACGTATATATGTTTGGCAAGCTCCAGGTCCATAATCATGTACATAGGTCCCATTGTGTCAGAAATGCCCACAAATGGGCTGTTACTTTTCAACGCATTTCTATACAATTTTGTTTCTGCATCTGCCATAGTAAATTTTCCTGTCAGCATAGATATTAGTTCTGAACTATCCGACCTGACGTATGGCACCCCACGCTCTCGAAAATATTTACATTGCTTCCAGTCAATGTAAGAGAGAAACAAAAATAAACTTGCTAATGCCAGGACCAATAAGACGATGAAATATATTAGCAATGTAATTAAAAACATCATTATGATGCTTGGCCAGTGAGGATTTTCTTAACTATAAAGGACAAATAAAAAGTTGAACTCAAAAACCCAAGCCTATACACTACACAGTAAAAGAGAACTTCTACGATTAAATTCAAGGCTATATACGTTTCACCAGCACATTATCGTCGTGATGTTGTCTAGATGAGTATGCGTCATGCACTGGTGCTAGAGATGCTATGTGTACACATAGATATATTTTATCAGCATGAAGAACCTCCTGCTAAAATAAGTCCTTCAAAAACAGGTTGCTTAATTTACTTATAGCAGAGTAGGTACATACAATATTTACAATTAGTTTCATGAGCTGAGTCATCATAACTGCGCCATTATACGTGCATTTCTAGCTGGTGTTTGTAACAAAAGGACTAATTCTTTGCTTTATGACTTTAATGATTATATGCATGCGCTGTGTTGGCGTTTATACACAAACACAAACTGTCACTATATATAAAAAATGGTAAATTCAACATCTCTCTCTTCACGGTGATCGTACACTCATTGTCACGTCAGTGATGCTGTCATCCACTGCGTTTACGCGTCTATGCGAATATTGTTCCTATATAGTATTTTTTCACAAATATTGAATGTGTGTAGAAACACGTAACATACTTGGCTATGCGATGCGAAGGTCCAATAGTGGATGGCATATATCTTTTCAACTATCTCATCATAAAGACGGCAGTGCTGGATAATACCGGTGGAACTGGAAGATTGTACATACCCTAGTATGTTTTAACGAAAATATCGCCAATGTCATGTACATTTTAAATTTGCACAAGAGCCCCCAATAAAATTAAAAATAAAACGAATCATGAAGATGAGGTAGTATATTAAATTACATAAACAAACGTAATCTTGTAATAATATAATTCAGTAGCTTTTGGATTTTTAACAAAATGAAAGAATCGTCTTCATCTTGATTAGCATTAATCGTTAATACAATTCCAATTAATATGATACCAATTTAAACACATATAGTTATGCTGATGACGAGACAAAATTCATTGTTGTGATCATTTCACATCTTTTTGTCAGCGTACATATTTGTCCTGGAGTTTGGCAAATCAGCATATTTTTCCCTGTTACATTACATTTCGAAAACGAATTATGAGTTACCCAATCCAATGTTAATGATTTATGAAGGCAAGAAGACCATAATATGAGAGCAAAATATAAAAAGCTTTTGGATTAAAAGTAGATTTTATGTAAGTAATTGCACATCAGTTATAGTTGAACAACGTCATGCAGGTTCCTTTTTTGCAAGAACGTTGTAAGTGTTACAGCCATTCCATGAAAAATTTTTACTCCAGAAATTTTCATTGAGTAATGTGAGGGAAGCAACGTTTGTTTTTAAAAATATTATATTGGAAATTGGAAATCGATTTAGTACGCAAAGATTGCTTTCTTGAGCAGTGGTTTCAATTGGATGCGTCTACTCTTTTTCTTGATAGTCCGGATCTTGCCCTGCTTTCACCGGTGCCAGTTTCACTGCCTTTGGTACGGCCTCGTTCCTTTTCTTTCAAGGGCAATATGTCACTAGTAACATTTTCAGCTTTCCCAGTTAATGAAATACCAATTGGAGGAACATGAGAGGAATCCATATTTGCATAGGCAGTGGCAGACATTGGGGCACCAATAATTGAGAGCGCTTCTATTTCTGTCTTGCGGTTTTTGGTCATATTTTCCGGGATGAATATTTGCAAGTTTTCTACGCCAACTATACCTCCCGACTTTAGTTCAACTGAGTGATCACCAGAAAGGCACTCGTCTGTTAGACTGTACAAATATAACAATTAACCAATGATTAACAGTGGTCTATAGTTTGAACTTTTTATGATACTGATATAATTTGGCAATTAGGGGACTGTTGGATTTTTTACATAAGCTCTTGCGTTGAAGACATCTGAGATACTACTGCGAAGTCCAAAACCTTTGACAAATTCACGAAGAATCGCAAGACTTTGGGGCCTGAGTACACTGGCGCTTTGATTTTCAATGCAGTAATGACCATCTTCTCTTTAAAAGCATATACAAGAATCATTCTTCCGATTCCTTTACCAGATACCAGCTTTTTTCCTTCAAGAAATGCTTGGAAGGGAGTAGGAGTCAAGTCATTAATGCAGCGACACTGCGATTTGATTAAATATTGGGAAAGATCTGCCATTTTCACTTTCAATGGCATGTCCAACCCTGGTGTTGGAATTGTAGGCATAACTCCACTTTTTTGATTATTGAGATCTGTTAAGTTGCGACGAATTTTGGCTTCCAACTCACTTGGTGATGCGCCCTCGACACGATCCACTTTAACACGATTATTGAACAGGAGGAACAAAGGAACTTTGTAGATATGATGTCTCTTTGTCGTCAATGGACATTTTTCCGCATTAGCTTGGAGGAATATAACATTAGTGTACTTGGAAGCGAGTGCATCCACAGCAGGATTCATCTTTTGGCATGAACCGCACCATGGTAGGTAAAAATAGACTATCAAAAGTTTCTCGGTTCCGAGATTTTTTATTGAAGAATCCACTTCTCCATCAGAAATGACGAGTCTTATAAAGCCCCCTGTTTTAGAGGACGAGCTCTTTGCTTTGTTAATACTTAAAGGCATTTCGACTTCAAATTTTAAAATTGAAACAAAAATTTTAGCAACGCATATTCAATCAGATTAGTTGGTTCAGTCACTGGGTTCAGTTGTCAGAATGCTGTCAGAATATTTATAAATAATGTATCGGAAAAAATCAAAAGCGAGGGAGACAAGGCGTGGCAAGAAGTGTTCATGGTAATTCAACATTCTAAAGATCAAATAGGATTTGGAGAAAAGAGAAACAAGAACTCATTTACAGCATTTACCTTGTGTGGGGTCTCCGAACGGTACAATTCAAAGTCCCATTCGTTGTACTGACGCTTTACTCATTTTAATTTTACTCATACTTATTTTACCAACATTGCGTATCAAATTTGAAAAGTTTAACATTACACGATTTCTTTCATCGACACTACTTGAACGTAAAAGTTGTACGGGGGATGTCATATAAAAATGGCTTCAGATAATGGTAATTCACCATCACATAAAGACAAAGTGAAAGCCATTATGCGCTTATCTAAAACAACACGTGGAGGGGTCGGAGTGGTAGCCTTTGAGGAAGGATCTTCCTTACTTAGACAGGATGTCGTTCGATATACACTTTCTCTATTGAGAACGAGTAAAATGACCCCCTCGCAACCTCAAGGTTCCAAAAATTTCAAAACAATAAACAAAGCGAAGAAGCGACGCAATGGGGGATGCAGTAACACGAATGTGAATAAACGACGACGCGGCGGGAAATAAAAAGTAACGGATAATCCACAAATGGCGCAATTAATATTTGTAGTATGGAGGATGAAGAAAAGTCACTTATGCTACTTCACTCTCTTCGCTATATAGCAAAATGCACAAAATCATGACAATATCACGAATAAATTTTGTATTTTTCACGTATACTTTGTGTATCGAAGTTTGTATCATATACATATTTTATGACGTTTGATTGAACATAAAGCATAAAAACATACAGGTTACTTTTACTTTTAATTTTTTCATCCCTCTATGTAGTTGAGTTGTATATGAACATTCATTATTCATTAGAAAATAGCCTGTGTTTAAACTCTTCCAAGTTTCTTTAGTTTAGCGATGAGCTCGTCTACATCTGCAACCTTCTGCCCGGCCATCCCTTACCGGAGGGTCCTCCACCGATAATACCTTTTAACGTGAATTATAAAATTATGAGCATTTATATTTTAATCGATAATGAAATTATTTGCATTGCTCTTACTAAATTAGTAAACATTTACCTCAATACGAGGGTCGATATCAACTCCTAAATCCTTGGGCGATTTTTTATCTAACGGCTTCTTTTTAGCTTTCATGATATTTGGCAGAGTGGCATAGCGGGGTTCATTCAACCTCAGGTCAGCTGAAATGACAGCCGGTATTTTAACTTTAATTGTTTCTAGTCCTCCATCGATTTCTCTTGTGACTGCGAGACCATCTCCTTCCTTTTCAACTTTAGAGGCAAACATTGCCTGTGGCCAATCTAAAAATGCTGCCAACATCTGGGCAGTTTGATTACAATCATCGTCGATGGCCTTATGAGAACGAAATCAAAAATGTAATTAGTTTTCAAAATAAACGTCGATGTACTAAATTCTTAATTTACTATCACTGTAATTTTAAGAAGAGACGTGTGTGTTAGATACGACTAAAAATTATTCACACTTATTCCATTTCACGTCCAATGTTCAAATTAAAGCACGATACAATTGAACATACCTTAACAGCATAATCAATAACTCGTTTACATCCAACCAAAGCCCGTAGCGACATCCTATCCTATTTAAAAGATAAAAAGGTCACAATTAAGGCATTTATTCATTCATTTTGTATAGTTGATAGTAATAATTTACAAATATTAGTGTTACTAGCATTCATGGCAAACATTGATTGATAGGATTGAAAATGGCTCACCGGTTTCGATTTTTAATTTTTATAAAAATAAATAGGCTTAAATTAAATTTTCCTTTCTTTAATAGATTTGGATTCTAACTAAAATAAAAGAAAACTTTGATGATGAGATAGGAAGATACACACAGGGATGGGGAATGGACAGGGTCAAAGTACATTTTCAGCTGCCTGTATAGGTGTTTTCAGCTGTTCATAGTTTACTCTTTACACTCACTATATATCTAGCCAGACATGCCGCATGAAAGCACATAATATAGAGACGCATAGACAGCAATCCGGTATTTGGTATTTTTCCCCTTACTTCTCATTTGACAGCCAACGATACCTTCAAACACATATACATGGCAAAAGAAGATTTTTGCGAAGTTCAATATCCAAACTACAAAAACTCAATGGATTCGTCTGCCCTGCACATGACAAAAATGCCGCAGACAGAAGGACAATCGGCATATCCTAGTGCAACTAGATGTAATGCAAAAAAATCACTTTTTTTACAATCGCAATCCTACAGAATAACACTCCCATTCTGATCATCAGCGTTCCACACATTTTCCCACAACTTATCCTGGTATCTCAACATGCATTCCATATATTCTAAAATAGGTTCTTCCATTACCTATAAATCAAAATATTTTTATGCTAAATCCGCTTGAAAAATGTAGTTCGCAAGTTCGCATTTGGGAATCATTCCGTAACTACTTACATTCCCCTTATATTTATTTTATTAATTATTACTTGCAAGAAAAAACCCCGAGGTTAACTGGGACTAGATTAATAATAAGGGATTGAATTGAGTATAAACAAAAAAATTGGTGATTAAAAAATGAACGTTTTTAACAATTTTTATTTTCCTTCAGTTGCAACTGATACATCAAATGTATTCACCAAATACAGTACACACAGTATATCATACTACCTATTTCATAAAGCTGCTCTTTTATGTTTACGATAAAATGATATCGAATTCATTAAATTACTATATCCTTCATTTCATGGAAAATCCGCAAGCAGCCACAAGTAGTTTAAGCTGTTTACATCATACGAAACAAAAGAAAATATAGCAACTAATATAAAGTCAACAGATTGTCATTTTATCATTATCCAGATTAGTGAAACTTTACATGTATTATTATGCTGCAAAACATTAGATCTAGAGAAGCAAGCCATTTTACTTGTTAAATTGAAACATTTGTGTACCTTTTCACACATCCACACAACGCTACACTATTGGGCTTATTACGCTAAAATATTACACATATTAAAGTCAATTATTGGTAAAAGGAACTTTTAATAAAAGTACAAAAGTAAACGATTATTATTAGAAGAATATGGAGATACAAAACTATTCAGATAAAAATTCTTCAGCTATCTTCTTCAACTGTTCATCAGAAGGAAATTTTTCTTTACGCGGTGGCCCAAGTTTAAGTCCTGACCAAATAACTTGTTCTGAAATTGAAATACATAACATGAAATAACACATCAATAACTTTTACATTAATCTTTGTAACATTGAAATAAAGCCAAATTAAGATGTTAGTTGTTTCCATCCAGCCCATTGCAGCGTACGGATTTTAATGAAAGTCATACAAAAATGAAAATTTTCTAATAAAGAGCAACATTTACTACAATTTTGTACTTTACAACACTGGTATCAGTGATTTCTAAGGGGCATTTTATGAATTGTTGTTTCATTATGGTACTTTTCATATATAGTTAAAGCTGCTATGGCTTGAACAGCAACATGTGTGAAGTTGGGACGCTGATTTACCTTCACCGTCATCTTTAATTAAACATATTTCAAAAGACCCACGTCTAGAGGTTTTGTTGTTGAAGGAGAAAGATACACTAGGATCACAGAAGGGTGCGAGGACTTGCTTAACCCTATCTGCATTTCTCCCGAACACGCGTCAAGATTTACTACACAAAATCAAAATCATGCAAATAATAAGAAAGCTAAAAGCTTACACAAAGCATTGTAAGAGAAAAATGCTTAAAAACTAAGAATTTCTTACCAATGTTCAATTGCTACTTCTTTGGTCTTGGCACCTTTTCCCTTGGCCTGTCCTTTCTTTGTTTGACCTGCAGCTGGCTTGGCTTCTGCCTCTTCTTTTTGTTCCTCTGGTTCCACGCTTTTAGAGGGCTTGGTTGTTTTCGCGGTCACATCCTTTTTAGTTTTTTTCGGAGCTACTTCATCACTTTCTGATTTCTCTGTTTTCTTCTTTCCTCTTCCGGCTGCAGTTTTCGCTTGGTCGTTAGTTTCTTCCTCAGGGACTTCGGCACTCTCTTTAGTTGGCTGCGCGGGTTCCTCAGGAACTGCAGCATCTTCGTTAACTTCGCTTTTTGATGTTTTAGTCTCAACTTTCTTCTTACCCTTTGTAGTTCCATTAACAGTCTTCACCGGTTTAGACTTGTCCTTCTCAGTCATTCCATTTGTCTGTTCTGCCGATTTTTCATCTGCTTCTTCATCAGTCTCAACCATAGCTTCAGTCTTTGACAGTGGAACAGTCTTTTTGCCTTTACTCCCCGCTGACTTCTGCATGGGAGCATCAGTTTTGGCCTTACCATCGTTTTTAGATGGTGCTACACCGTTTTCAGGTACGACCTTTACCTGATCATTGGTATCTTCAGAATCTTCATTAGAAGACTTTTTGGTTTTGGTTGGTGCTTTGCGAATCTTTTCTGGTACAACTTCCTTTACCTGCAATCACATCATGATGTGCATCCAAAATGCATTAGGACTTACAATAAGCAAACAGAACTCTAATAATCATTGGCAAATTGATAAGAGGAAATTTACTTCTAATAGAGATGTTTTGCTGTTTGAACGCAGAGTCCTTTTAGGAGGAGAATTTTCAGAGCCTTCATTGGCCTTACGCTTACCACGCCCAGCAGGTTTTTTCACCTCCTTAGGTTCGTCAGATTCTGGCACTGCCTCTACTACAGCTACACGAAGAAATTACAAAAGTAGTAGAAATTAGTCAAAAGCCTGAAAATGGGTAACCCAAATGAAAACGCTATCAAAATAAGTATTTTTAATACAGACCTTCTGCTTTCGCGGCGATTTTCTTTGCACGAACCATTTTGTGAATTGACTGGAGTGTAAATGTGCGAGTTACCTTCTTCGACTTCGATAAGCGATCTTTCCAAGTACAAAAGAAAAATGATACAACATGAGATATGATTTATTATTTATAGCCCATGAATGAATGCTTTTACATAATGAATGTATGTTTATCAATAAATTGCTAATTATTAGGGTATGTACACATAGGGTAGAACTTAAAATTATATTACATACAATAAAAATATATATAACCGAACGACAGAAAACGTAACTGTTTACACGAAATTAAAACTAAACTTATTCCTCTGATAGTGAAGAAAAAAACCGACAACTTATTTCGTACTGTAATGGCTACGGTTTAAAACAATTGCTTCAAATAACCCAACTAAAATTCTAATGTACAAAATACTTTTCACATGCATATGCATCCCTCCTCTCTCCCTCTCTCTACCGCACTAAAATCTTAAAAATTAATTGTATCCAGCATTCTGTTGAATAATAAAATCGTTTTTTTACTTTTGTTTGATGAATGAAAAATATAAGCTTACCTCAGTTTAAAAAATATAGATTTAAAATAAAACTCGAACAAACTTATACGAATATTTTGATGGATAGATCAGTGTGTACGACAAACTCATTGACACACCATTCTCTCCAAGGGTAAAAGACGCGACTGACGACTTGGGACTTGGGACAACAATCCCCAAAAAATCTTCTCTTTATGTAGGAATCTCCAGTGCAGTCGAGTCGGAGTCGGAGTGGAGTAGTGTAGTCTGTTCTTTCTTTACTTATCAACAGGTATATCCAACACAAAATGCGACACATACGCACGCACGTACTCATGCGTATATTCAAACGAATACTGAATAGATGCTGGATGAGAGAGGGAGAAAAGAACACAAAGAAAATTTAACAGGCAACATGTCTCCATCCTCGTTGGGTTGCTCTTCTTTTGGAATCTCTCGATCCGTCTCTGTCCTCGTCCTCTGTGCTTTGCATCGCGCATCATTTTGCCTTTCTGCCCTCTCATATTCTCTTTTCCGCGAGGCAAATACCTTTATGGGCGACCTTTATATAACGGGAGCAGGGATAATGTGAGATTATAACATGAGATTCAAGATTCATATAGTTAGCTTGCGTGTTTGTTTAATCAGCCAAGCCTCAAAAGCGACAAAGGAAGGAAAAGAGGATGAAATTGAGGTAGCGTCAATGAGTCAGTTTCACTTTCTCTTTGTAAACTTGGAAAATAGCAAATCTTAGTCACTTATAATGATAATCAGCATTTCACATGGATGGATGGCGCATTTCCAATGTCATGTCGTAGTAGCACAAAACGTTGTATTCACGCATTGCAAATTGCAATATTTTGATTTGGTTGTGAATTTGAATGCTAATTTAAGTACTAATTGTCTATAGTATATAATAAAGACTAAAATGCAATTTACGACTTTCCCCGAGTTTAGAGCTTTTGATATTGAAGCTATATGAAGATATTGATGTTGATAAATGTTGAAGCTTTGTTTTTGTTGGTATACGTGAAGTGAAAGGAGTGCCGAGAGTTAAAAATATTATAAATAAATATGATGATAAATCATTTCGTTAAATATTTGTAGTGTTTAATGTAAACATGTTTAAGTGCATCGATTGAAACAATTTGTATTTATATACCTACTCTAGTGAAAGGTGAGTACACTTTTTAAAATATGTAGTTTCTTACTATTTTACAATTTACAATTTTCGTTATAATGGGCTGGCGCTACTAGTATGTAGTGTTGCTTCGACAGTAATTTTGCTTGTAATAAAATGAGTTTATTCCATTTAATTTTGTAACCAAACTATTCGAAAGTTCGAAATGGACCGATGACGAAAATGTTTCTAAGTTTCGTATAATATATTAACATTTTATCCATTACAGTCTAGAAAGTATTTGTACAATACTACATTAAATTATTAAGAAGTTTGCATTCTTATGTTTTAGTAAGTATTTTTTTATCAAATGACACTTGGACATTGGCATCACAGGAAGGAAAACTAAGAAACTAACTAGTAAATGTTGTAAATGTAGGTATAATATATAGGTACAATATATACACGTATTTATCACGAGTATCTAATTAAATCTAGCATTGATCACATCTTTATTTGACGTTTCTACTTCATCCAACTTCCTTTAAATGAAAAATGATGGAAACCGAAGAAAAATTACCGTTTTATAAATTATATAAATATGTATGTAAAATATTGGTGTTCGAAGTGTTAAGTAATGTATGTGCAAAATGTAAAGTAGTAGACTTACTAAATACTAAAATAAATAGATGCGTATAATTAAATGTATACGGATTAATACAGGTCTACCGAGTAAGCCTGTGTATAAATATATCTATCTATAGATATGGGCATGAGGATTCTTCTTAAAACTTCATATAACCCTTATATCCTGGATTGTACGGTGGTGGAGTCTCTTGACCCTCTTCAGGTATTAATTTTTTATCATTTGTCGATGTTTTGTTTTTATCCCAATTTTCCTCCTTGACTACTTTTCCTGGGTCTGACTCCACAGATAATAGAGATACTGGTCCAGCACAAGAGTCTTGTTTCATTTGCATGAAGTCATCATCAATATCATCGTTTTCTACTTTACGAGATTTCCTTTCATCAGCGGTATTCTTGGTTATGCCACCTTTTGCCTCCTCCGATTTGAGCTGCTTTTGTTGATCAACGCTCGATGTGACTTTTAGGTGAATTGGTTGAATACTGGTTACCCGTGGATTTGTACTTCCAGACTGGGCATCTCCAGTTGCAGCTGCTCCTATTCCTTTACCTCCAATTCCACTAGAAGGATCGCTCGCCGCAAAGAACAATGCAGTGTAAGATGGAGGTACATCCTTGAGATTTGTTTCATTGGTGCCTGGTATGGATGCTCCTCTATACGCACTGGTAGGGCTTCCAAACAGGGTACTCATTTGAGCCTTACCTCCCTGATTAAATCCAAAGTGATCGTTGAAGTCGTAAGCATTTGTGAGGCCGCTATCAGCGTACATAGAACCCGATGGGTATAGTGGGTTATTCATGTAAGGAGCGACACCACCATCGTTGTTATTCATTTGAGCGTAACCTTGAGCGTCCGTGTACCCTTCATAACTGTACGGATTTTGATGCCAAGCTTCAGGATTACCTGCAGCCCATGTACGTGCCTCTGAAAGACAATAATTCACGAATATGATAATTCATCGTATAATATTTTTTGAAACATGGTGCGCCTAAGCAGCGCATGCATTAGAGGACAGTGATATCACGTAATCACATTACTTAAAATCACAGTGCTCATTGTTACCTTTAGAATGCTTTCGGAAGAAAAATAATAATTCATGTAAACTTCTTCTAAAATTTAAACTTACTTTTCCTTGTTTTCGACGACGAGTTACGACAGCATACAAACCATATGCATGAGCAAAACATTCCCACAAGTGCGACTCCAGCAAACGTAGAAGTAGCCACTGTCATTTGCACTATTGTATTTAGTGGTGAATCATAGAAATAATATCTTATTGTTATCTCAGTTTCCAGACATAATCAATTTTATTGTCATGTTTAACCCAGACGAATGCGTCATATATATCTTGTAAATATTTTTCGCAAAATGGTTTTTGCATAATAAATGTTTGTTCTACGCTACGCCGAATAAATACGTAGCTGATTAGCTTGTAATAAACAGAATCATAAAATACTGTAAAAAAACTTACGTCGGTTTCTCAAGTACGCGTCTTGATCGCGCGTGTTCTCTTCATCTCGCCCAGGCCCATTTCCAAAAAATCCATTAGGAATCTTCATCTTTCTCCAATTTGTGGACAATATATACGTACAACGTATTAAAAATTGAACTACCAACTATTTACACAAATGCGTTTCTAATATTGACTTGACTATTATTGATTCAGCAAAAGTTGTCACTTCGTTCACAAGGTTGATTTTTACATTGTTTTATACTTCAGACTCAAGGTAGTTTTTAAGAAATAAAATTACTTCTATTTGCAATCGTTTAACAGAGATATCTAAGAAATAAAACTATCCCAAGTCTCATAACATTAAATTCATAAAACCATGATATTTACGCCAATACTCCACTTCTTGATCTGCTCTGGTTTGGGCTACGTGCGGAGGGGGTTGGCTTGAAATAATTATTCAATAGAATTAGAGTGTGATTATCGTAAGCCACTGTCGTAGGAAAACATCCACAAACAGAGCTATGTAAATGCTCAATGCGACTCTCCTGTTACAATAATTTATTATATTGATTTTCAGTATACGCTGCTGCCGTTCGAAAGGCAGAGCAGAAATAGCAAGATATAGTTACAACCTTACAACACGTATTCCAAAGCGTTCCAACATGTTTCGCTCTGAAACTTCATTATTTTTTAACACACTAAGTGGGTACGCAACCAAGTATTACCATCAAAATATGACAAAGCAACGTGATACGTAACTTTCACATTTCTCCTATTCCAACTCAAAGACTTTGCTATAACATAAGTTTCCAATTCAGAGTGGAAAGCAAAAACTCGGACTTCATCCAAATGCCATAGGTAAACGTTTCCTATATACTAGCATGAACTGTCCACTAGTGTTCACGTATTTTTGCTTCCTTGTCACTCCAAAAAAATTCATTAATTTTGTATCGAAAATATTTGTTCCTTGTCTCGTC
>JAHZNE010005050.1:0-24301 GCA_027744055.1 Callyntrura sp. NNG-2020
GACGTAACGTTTTCGAGATATTGAGGTTCAAATTAAATCGGCCGTAGAGTCTACATGGAAACTCCAATTAAGTTTAAAGTAGTGCCTAGTGCCAGTCGACAGATAAGCGTTGAAAGTGTATGGTAGTATGAAGACAATTTATATAAATTTATTTTAATAGTACCTAAACTCGAGTTTGCAGTATTTTTGTTCAGAAACTCCAACTTGCATTCGTAGTTCTTTTATTGCTCCGCCATCTAAACTCCGATTTTTACAATGTTGGTGTTAAATGAAAGCTAACAGAATAGGCCAGACTTCTTTTTCAAAAAATCCACTTTTATTTCATTAAATTGGTAATTTAAGCAACTAAAATACATAAAAATGGTTTTTAAACATTTAAATAGGTATTTAACCATTAACTAATTTAAAAGTTTAGATTTTTGCGAAAAAGAAGTCTGCCTCATTCTGTTAGCTTTCATTTAACACTAACATTGGTTTTGGGTTTTACCGTCTGTCATTTGATTTAAAGACTGCCAACATAAGAAACGAGAAACTCATTCGTCAATTCAGAAAATAAAACATTTTCGTATATGAAGTATTCCTAGAAAAAAATACCAATTTGTTTCTAACCGATTGGAAAATTGTGTGAGCCGGTGTAAATACCACTTTCAGTAATTATTATTCTCCAACACTCCTACCGGTAGGAAAGGAACCGAAGAACAAGTAGAAAATTGGCTAAAGGAATATACTACCTACATGAATTATAACCCCATCACGACACCATTTGGGCAACGGATAAAGACAAACAATAAAAATGGACTGCTGCTAATCAGCTTCTCGAACAACAATTTAAATAAAAGAGTTCTTATTATTTTCGTGAAGTAATTGCTTTGGCTTTGATGTTTTACTACAGTAAATAACTACCACGGTCATCCCCGGTGTTAAGAAAGAAAGGGCTTTCCATTATTCCTAACGTAAAAACGTTGACTAGCTCGGACATTTGCCAATATTGTTAGTGCTTTCAACAATTGCACGCCATACCCGTTTGAAGTACACGCTCTTGACAATGTTTAAAAATATCACCAAACCAGTAAATCCAAACAGTAAACCGCTTTTCTTTCATAACATTGATTTTAAATGTATAAAATGGATAATTAGACCAAGAAATTAGATTTGCTGCATCGTGATAAACAATTTTAATTGATTATAAAATTATAAGAGTAAAATCATGTCCCAACAACAAATTATGGTGGTGTTTTTTCTGCTTCTAAATTTCACTGCATCCGCTCCTGACAAATCCATAATTTACTCACATGAGTTTTTCTTACAGTATTTCCTCGCTTTAATCCCCAGTTTGATCAAGAATATTCTTCAGATTTTGAAATATATTTTCACATGAAATTCTTTCATCCCCTTTGCAACTTTAAACCACTGCGGTATCTTACGATGATTTTCATGGGATTTAGGGACCCAGTTGAGATCAGATTGCCATTTAGATATAGACAACCGACTTACATCATTGTTGCAGATCTATTTATGAGATTCCAAGATCTATATCACTTTTCAATATGGAGTTTTAAATATTTCTCTTTTGAAATTAAATCTGTCTAAATAAAAATGCTTGCTGTATCACCGTAACAACATCGAAGCTGTTCATTGTCCCTTACTTGTTGATCATTGACCCTGGCAACAATAATATGACAAGAACAAATTTCTGACACTCTGCCTTTTTTTCACGTTGGTGTAACGTAATTGAATTTCATTTCAAAAACGTTTTTTGTTTTGAGCGATTTGTAACACTATGACTACCACTAAATCATTGTGTGTCTATGTAGGAAACGGGTTTACTCGTACTACTAGTATTCAGCAATATGATAAATACCAAAAGTAATTATCGGTTTGTGAGTGTTTTTGTGTGGTGCCACCCCATAGTATTTCACATAAACCATTCAATCAAGCATTGCGTTGTCAAGCAGAAATGTTGTTGTAGCAATTCAACATGTTTAATTTAAATTAATGCGCTGTGGTTGAACTTCCCACAGAACTGGGCTGACAGGATGCTAAATTGTGGGACTGGCTGCCTGAATTTTTGGGTAGGTTGATAAATTCTTGATATCTTTTTTGAGTGTCGGGGTTCTTGTAGCTGATTCCTGACAGTCTTCGTTCTAGGGGCTTCCGATGTCACACGTCCATTATTAAATACATGTTAGGAAGAAGCAGCTGCCAAAAAGAGATTCAATTTATGGATATAAACTACACATAGTAAAAACATGTCTTAATATCTTTATGGTACAACAATATGTCGCAAAGGATTTGAAAACACCTACCAACAATATATAAATTGGACAACCGCAAACATTAATCAAAAAATGTGTAAGTAGTGAGAACACTTCCTTGAGTCGGAAATCCATATAACGCTCATTTTGCACGGCATCCAAGAAATCATACATGAAACAAAGTGTGTTTATCATTGACATTAAAGAGTTATGCAATATGAAAACAATTCATGGCACGATCAATCACTAAATGTAGCATTTGATCATTACTTTGAGCCATCTTAAATATGTGGCATAATCAGGGCAGAAGTAACTCATTTTGGGGAGGGGGGGACACAATTGGAAAATATACTGTTTACTGAAATACAATTGAATTGAGTTTGGAGTCGCATACGTTGCCGTAGTTTAAGTAACTAAATGTATAAAATCCATAATTTTGAATCATAGATACTTACGGAAAGTTTTCTATATTTCATGTGATTATCATAATCTTAATGTTAAGACGATCGAACATTAATGAATTATTGATTTATTAAATCCGTGGCATTTCATCAAATGTTTCAATACGTGTCTTTATTATCACCAAAATATCCGGTGATTCGACATTGGAATCCTTAAATCCATCAGTTTTTTCAACATAAAAAATTATAATTTTGGAAATCAATTACTCTTACATCGATTAAAAAGTTTGGCAAAATGACATGACAAAACTCTTTCGTTCATCAAAGAACATATAGTTACTATACTATCATATATAAACCTTCATAATTCGAGGCACTTAAAGAAGTGTGTTAACAACCAAAGGAGCAAGACAATCAAATCTGCCAAATAGAGAATAGCAAACACTACTACGAGTGACGTACAAACTGAAGTATTTGGTGTATATTGACAACAAAGAAATAATATTTTTTCTTTTAATAAGACATAATACCTTTTGATCCAGTGTTACCTCACGATTTGTCAATTTTCTTATTAAGGTTAAATATTCAGTTGTATGTATAGTTCAGTATGTTAAGGTCTGTACATACACATACACTTCCAATACATACATCTATATTTTGCGCATGAGCTGTCATATTCAAGCTAGATGGAATAATGAATCACTTAGTTTTATATTTTTGTGGTTTTCTTGCATAATTAAAATGCAGCAACTGGAGTGTCCTATAATTTTAAATCACAGTAGAATGGTAACACTTAGCACTAGCAACAAAAATTAACCAAATCCGAAGCTGGAAAAAGGAAATTTGGATGAGCAATTATGCGATACATGCTTTGGACATCCTAGAAGTTTTCCAAATAACAGCAGTAATAAGTTGATTACAATACATGAATAGCGTTGGGAATGGCATTGTATAACTTATACTTGAAACGAGAAGCAGGACCATTATACGCCTCCATGCAATACTACACATCTGCAGATCTGTTTTTTTAATAGCATATACAATTCCAATTATTGTTCGAATAGGCTTCTAACTTATCAATAAATACTAATACCTCATTGATATTTCTATTGAATATGTATAAATACAAATAAAAAGCCAGAAGACAAAAATATATTTAAAGCTAGGGTGAAAAGTTAAGGGGGACATGTCCCCCCGTCGTCCCGGTTTTTTCAGCGATGGGAATAATGGTACTAAGCAATGCAGATAGCTATACACAATTACTACAAAACGTTGTACTGCTAACGCTGACCTGCTTTAATTGTTGTATAACCACAGGAATACGCAGAGTTAAGCCTATACTGCAGTCACTACAGAGCTCTCCAGGTCATCTCTAATGCATAAATGTGTTGTTAACATTTAAATGCCTGAAAAAAAATATTAAAATTAACCAATATGTGAACATTATAAAATCACTTTCTTAGCCGGAGTTGTAGGGAAAATGGCTGACTAATTAATTGGTCTGCAAAAGTTGTTGTTGAGGCTTACGGCATGTATCCGACACATTAGTACCGACGCTTGTTTTTCATTATATAATAAATGTGTTGGGATTGGAAACTAATGCGGTGCCTGTAAAGGTCCCTACCTCCGTCTTTTGCGTAACGGATTAATTTGTTCGGTCACACGATACGGTCGTGATGGTGGTGGTGTGATTGAATGCTCCAAAAACGCCCAATAAAATCCCCAAAAGTATTTGTTTCTTAAGTGTGACCCTCTTCTCAGTAATGCTGTATTTGCTACCTATGCTCCTCTTTGCCTAACCCCAAGGTGGCGCCCTTCTGTAAAGCTAACTGCGGAGCCCTAACCCTTCAAGAGTATGTCAGACTTTTAAACACGTTTTGTATTCACAAAAATACGCAGAACTTCGACTTCAGAGTCTCGAAAAAGTGTGGATGCCACAGTGGATGGCAGTTTACAGTTTTTATACGATTTTGGCTGGGGAGACGCTCCATGCCGAAAGAAATACAATTTTAACCGCGTACTGCGGCGCGCACAAAACAACACATAATGGATTTTATGGGTTCATGGTCACCGAAATTGTGAGCTGACTGGAGAACAGCCAATATCAATTGAATAATTTAACAAAGACTTGAGTGTCACTTACGTGCACAAAGCCCAAAGAAATAGCTACGTTGGGGTTGCTACTGCATTACCCAGAGGTGTGACCATAAACATAGACAAATTTCGATAACAAAATTATAGAATTTTACATTTTTATCAAACTATGCAAATTCATCCTGAATCCCACAAAATGTTTCACTGTTGAATATTAAATATTATTTTTTTAAATCATTTTCAACTATACTGTTTCTGGCTGTATCTAGTGTTTTTGTCTTAAATTTTGTCCTGATGAAGATTAGAGATTCTATTCGAAAGCTTGACAATAAAAAAAATTTCCTTTCAATTTTTCCACCAAACAATCCCGTGTTATCTTTCATTTAGAAAAAACTTTTTAGTGGTGCAGCTGACATATGGCGTTTAAGATTTTTATTAAGTTTCAGGTACTTTTATCACTGAAATTGTAAATTAGGTACGTGTATTTTAGGCATTAAAATGCTTTCCGTAGTTAATAATAATTAGCAACAGAGCTAGAAAATCTACGTGTGAATTAAAAGTACAATTTAAACAAAAACTGTAATACGTAATCTTATCATTTAAATGGCATTAAAATCAGAAATCAGTAACTTTTATAATTGCCCATTCCTTTTCTGTTCGAGATAAAATGTTAGGTGTTTTAGATAAATATTTTATTAGGTAAAAATTCATTATAGCTAAAAAATGTATCTTCTCCAACATTCATATAATCTTTATACGCTCCATAAAAATGTAGTAATTAATTCCATCGAATTTCACAAATGTTAAGAAATAACTACGTTAGGATGTTAGAAAACAACAGTATTAATTGTTTAAAGCCAATATGAAACGCCTTGTTGTATTCCAATATCGTGCTGTCTATTTTCAACATTGGATTGTTTCAGGCTTTGTCCAGTGTAACAAATAATACAATTGTATTATTTATACTTAAGTTACACTCAACGGGTTCCGCATTACATCGTCCCAGAAAAAATATAAAATGATGAAGACATAACTTACTGTCTTGCTAAGATAACTATGTTTGTGATATGGGTTTTACTGAGCTATGCCTCATAAATATAAAACTTTCCATCCTTTTAAATTAAAAAGCTGAAGAAAACAATTTGAACTTCACTGAGAAAATAATTGTAGAAATAGCAGCTCATCAGCACATATCGCACTGTATTAGAGAAGGTAGGATAGCTGAAGCTTTATCAACCAGTCTAGTACTAGTACCAAAACCAAAAAAATTGAATGTGGGATATATGGGCTTAGAACGATTTAAACAAATGGTGGAATATGAAGAACCATTGATTTAAAAAAAACTAATCAATTGTGAGTATTCCATGCTATGTTGGGAGCAATCCGTAGGACTTCATCACATTGTGCTCAACACAATTCAACACAATCAACACAATCGTCCAAACAATAAAAACAATACCACTAATAATAATCTTATACTCAGTTGAGGTTTTGTTTATTACTGAAGTCGTTTAAAAGTACAAAGTATAATAGCGGCTCATCAATGGCCTGATGCTGTCTAATAGTTATCATACAGGACAGATAACAGCCCGATTGTCTGTATGTATTAAGTATTTGTTCTCATTCAACGAATACATAAAATAGTAATTATAACAATATCTGGTCATTATAAATCGTTTTATTTGTAAATGAATATCTACCAAAGCTTTTAGTCAGCAAGTTGGTAATTTTAACAATAAGGTGGTTCATTTTTATCTTATGTATTGTATAAGTAGGGATGGATGTCGGCGCAGCGCATGTAGTAACACTGTTGCCTTACGTTTTTATTGAATGGTCCAACTGGCTGATTACAATTACAATAGCTAGTATGGCAATCGGCACATATAAAAGGCTGAGCGAGCCCATATACCGTTGTCTAGTTACACCTGTTCATTCGTCTACTAAGGAGAGCTGACCAGGAATCATCATATCGCCAATTGCCCAAGTGAATAGTTTTTTTATTAAGTACAGTGGCTGCCTACTATTTGGAAATTTCGGAGTGCAGTTTCCCGGAAACAATCAGTGAAATTTCCCAGAAACATTCAGTGAAATTTCCCAGAAACATTCAGTGAAATTTCCCAGAAACATTCAGTGAAATTTCCCAGAAACATTCAGTGAAATGTCCCAGAAACATTCAGTGAAATGTCCCAGAAACATTCAGTGAAATTTCCAAGAAACATTCAGTAAAATTTCCCAGAAACATTCAGTGAAATTTCCCAGAAACATTCAGTGAAATGTCCCAGAAACATTCAGTGAAATTTCCAAGAAACATTCAGTGAAATTTCCTAGAAACATTCAGTGAAATTTCCAAGAAACATTCAGTGAAATTTCCAAGAAACATTCAGTGAAATTTCCAAGAAACATTCATTTACAGTTTTTACAAAATATAAAGTCTATGTATACGAGTAACCTCACTTTCCCCTACACAAGTTTTTACTCATATTTTTACTTTTAACTTAACTTTAACTATTTTTAAAATACATTGACTTTCTCTTTTTCTTTCAACTCCAATTTTTGTGCATCACACTGCATTTCTTGTCACAAAATTGCGAAGCAACAATACTTCATGGCATAACTCCAATCATCGACACACCGTCACACAATCTACCTTCTATTACATTATATCATCCGATATTATGTTGACCTACCAAGTATTAGAATGCCTTTCTTCAATCCCACATGTGAAGCATTTGAGTCATACAATGAGAGATTCATGATCAGCGAGAAATATATTCTCAAAAGTTTCAAATATTACGAACGCGACAATACAACTACTTTGACATTTTATAAAATTTCTACAAAAACCTTGCTTCGAGTTCATTCATTATCGCAATAATAAGTGAAATTAAAAATTTCTTGTTTGTTGAATTTTGTTTCTTGTTCTTAGCAAAATTACAAGTATAGAATATGTTTTAATTTGACCAACCGAGGAAATGTCTCATTTTATAGTTATAGTCGTTACGATTTATTTCAGTGTTACTGTGGCTTCCCATTTTGTTTTTGACAAACACTCTGCTTCGCCGTTACATGTGAAACCGCTCCTCGCGCCTTTTGAGAACTGCACAAATCACCTCATTCTCAGTCGTACGGTGTCGGACGAACTTGTAAACGGTTCCCCTCTCTACGACCTCCAGTATGACGTAACTCCAATTGTTGTTTCTACTTACATTTACAGGCACGACGTATCGGGCGCGTTGCTCTGCAACAACGATAAATCATTCTCGCTCCTAGATTCTCCGGAGAAAACTTCAATAAAATTTCGTGAAAACCGTCTGACAAAGAGAAATTGCATGACACATATATTTGTGGATCCCTTCGATTGTAACACTTGGCTAGTCAATATAACACGTTTAACTAAATTAGAAAGTCGTGGTATTTTTTCCAAAAGTTTTTACTATTCTTTGGGAGAATATGAATACGATAATGAGGAACGCCCAAAAAATTACTGGTTCTTTGTTCATATACAAAAACCAAGTGGAATCACCGACATTAACCAGTATACTAAATCTACCTCCCTCTTTCACTATGTGGAGGAACGTGCATGGTTTTACCGCCAATTCTTCATGGGTCCTGCAAGAATTTTAATTACTGTTACGTTTAATAGGAGAGAATCAAAGTATTTTGTGCAAAATGCATATATGGTATACCCGAACAAGTGGTTTAACCAGAATATACGTAAGTCTGTAATTAATAAATGTGGACATCCAGACTTAGAAGATCTGGCTGAACATCGATTTTTATTATGTGCACCAAAGTCTACCAATATGTTTAGTATCAATAGCTTTACAAAATTTAAAATTTCAAATCACCGTTTTAGGACAATGAAGAAGATTTGGCAGTTGTTTGAATACGACTATTTTGAATCACATACAATTTCATTATTTGATGTCCATAGTGGTGCACCAGAACTAACGAACAACATATTAAATGCATTGTTCTTCAACGCAACAATTCTATTCAATATTTTACCACCTCCAAATGTTATTTCTATCCGTTTTTATTGTGCTCCGTATGCAGTTGGGCGCCTGCTGTATTTTCGAGCGCCTAATCAAATTAATTTTTTGACATGCACAAACGTGCGACAGCAGCAAACTTACAGGATTTCTGGGTTTTTGTCTTCGTTTGACACATATACTTGGATCTCTATGTTTTCCTTCGCATTTCTAAGTGTGTTAGTTCAAAGACGTCTAACTAATTGCTCCAAAAACATGTTTTGGGACCATGCAACATTTTTATACAACATTCTCCTGGGTCAACCCATATCTTTTCTTGACAGAAGCAAGGCAATATTTTTCCCGTGGGTGCTTGTTGGTATACTACTTTCAAATGAATACCGCGGGGACAACATTACCCAACTTGCTACACGTTTGCTTCCACAACATTTGAATTCGATTGCTGAGCTAGTACAACACAATTTCACCTTATTTTCGGCACCGTATAGTGTGTCAGCTAAAGTAGCATTGAAAGATCCAGCACTTATTACTTATGTTGATGACATCATAACTGAATGGGACTTTTATATAGGACATATGAACGCGACCAAACTGATATCTGATGTAATAACGTCGATGAATAACTTGATTTATCGACCTGCTACGTATGGGGATCTTCTGAAGCTAACATCGGCATTCATCCTTAAGAAATTAAGTAAATGCACGAAGCAAGTGTATCTCAGTGGCTACAAAGATGTAGTAGAGATGTATTCAAATTTAACACGAAGCGACTTAATAGAAAACGACATGAATGTTAACATTTTTAGCGCACAGGAATGGACTTTTTATTATCATTTCCATTTTCAACATGTTACAAAATCCGCCGAAATATTTATTCAGCGTGTTGGATCATTATGGCAGTCCGGACTAGCTCAAATGTGGATTGCTAAAGACAACGCTGTAATGTCTACTAATGTACGTCGTGATATCAGAAACTATAAAGCGAAACGCGAAATGCTGCTGGTCCAACCAGAGCCGTTGTCTTTGCGGACCAACATTATTGTAGTGTTTATTACATTTGTCGTTATGATAGCTATCGCTACGATAGTATTTGCCGCAGAAAATAACGCTGCTTTTGTTTTGAAGGTGTCTGCTGCCGGTACATTGTTTCAGAACAAATTTAAATTAGCGTTGGAACTGTGTCAAGCCCGCCTAGTTCGGTATTACCTCTCTAAAATGTAAACACTTACGCCAAAATTTGTAAGTTGGTAGAACGAACGTCGACTACGAACTCTTAATTTTGGAATATGCGTGCAGTCCATTATTATCGTTATTTACAGTTGGATTAAATATCATTTTCCCACTTCCTAATGACTACCAGAAATGCAAACATTTTTTTAGAAAAATACTTGCCCGCTATCATCTCCGAATTACATTGACTTACAAGTTACTCAAAGAAAGAGCAAGAAACTTGAATATTTATGAATGGATTTTTTCTATGTGCGAACATGGAAAATGAGAAAAATATAGGAATATGTATCAAATATGACTGACTTTCAATGGTATACATTGTAAAATGTACTCCAAAATTCAGACTTTCATTTCATCCGCCGAAGGGTCGAAGAGGACACTTTCCCTGTCTGGGATTTTGACTGCCCCAGATTTTTTAAATCCTACATGATGACGGAACAAACAATACAATGAATTTGCAACTAAGTTCTACCGATTCTCTAATTTCTCATTTATATAGTTGTTAAATTATTTTCTTTAGGAAACAATCAGCATTTTGACATATATGGTATTTTATTTAAAAAATAATAATAATGTTGCAGGTTTGCAAAAATGCTTATAGAGACTAGGCAGGACAATATTGTGAGAAAAAGCTATTGTTGCCGAGTTCATTGGATATGTTTCAATGAAACAACCATCGTCGGGTTTTGTAAATGATGCAACCTTGGATTGTTTTTCTCTAACGAAATGTTATAACTCAACAAGGAGCATGTGACCAAAGCGGAATGTCATCTAATTGGGAAAGTCTTAAAAACGACGCCGCAACAATTCATTTAAACGGCACGGAGAGAAAATGGTGTGAAAATGTAAAGTAGGCACTCTTATGAGAATTGTTTTATGTCTTCTAACTGTATTTATTGTGCAATGAAATAAATATACTGTGACAAATAAAGATAAACTTCAGAATGAAATTAAAATTACTTACGCAAAATTTAGAATTTATCAACCAACTATTAGTACACTAGCTCGTCACTCACTACCCTGAACTAGTTTTTATATTAATACCATCAGCCCGAGAGGCGGAATCCTTCCGCCGGAAATAAGGAACGAATGAATACGAATCATATGTTTTTAGAAAGGTCTTTCCAAGTAGAGCATACTAGGACTTTGTGGTTTTTTAAATTCTTTGTTATGGAGCAATGAGAGAACGGTCTTTTCCCTATATAAAATACATACGTTTTGTAGGTTTGCGGATATACAATGTAGAATGTTTTTGTTTTTCAAAGTTCATTCCTGGGTGAAATTGGGATGTTATTTCATAAACTTTACACAACTGCTGTATATGAAGTATAGATATTGAATTTCAACAATACAAACCCAAAAAAGTAACCATTTGTTTGGACCTGTACATATAAGTGTGTGCTGTACAATACTTATTTGGAATACATAAAATCATTTTTTATTACACATTTTTTCTTACCGCTGTACCAGCATTTGGGAAAGTCAATATCTATTTTTTAAGTCGCAGTACAAGAAGTTGAGATGTCATTAAGCTGGCCCTTATCACGAAGATAAAAAGTCGACAAACTTTGTTGTATGTGCTTCTTATATATATTCCTGTCCATTGCTGGATATGCTGAAATACAGCGGAAGTCATAAAAAGATAATAGCAGATTTCAGAAAACCGAAACAAAAATTAATCCAAAGAACACAGTGTATCTTTCCTTTAGTGTCACTAATTCCTGAAAATGCAATCTTTCAGTTATTTTACATTAATAAATCCAATCAATCGACAAATGAACAATACAAAAAATGCAATAAATGACAAATCTTAGCGCAATGACCTAATTCTACTTTATGGAATAGGGGATGCAAAATTAAATTATTCCGTATAATTTAATTTGCAAGATGAATCAAGGTTCAGCACCCCGCTGCATTATGTGTTATTGAATGTAATGCTTCACATTTCGCTTAACTGAACGCCGTTATTCAAGTTTGTAGTACTTTCTAGAGATGACGTTATAGTATATTTTTCTTGTGTACAACTATTGGTTTATTCATCAATATTAACACTTTATAGTGCATAAAAAGTTTTTTTTTCTTAGTTGGAGCATAGCAAATTGCGAAAAACCGCCATGTGCACCGTTCATCAAATTTTAGGTTGTGTACAATTTTATTCTCAGGAGAGGTTAAAGACTAGGTGGAATCATTTTACTTCGTAATTACTTTGCCCCCCAGGCGTCTTGGCTGTGTACGGAACTGTATTAGAACGATTAATTAATTATGCCAACACGCTTTATTTTAAACTAGTTTTCAGATGCATTTCAAGATTAACATTATATTTATGGAAGCAAAACAAATTATTTTTCAATCGTTTAAAACAACCAATTATTTTTACTTCTATAGGTTGACGTGGCTAGAAATTAATTGGAAGGTATCCTGTACATTAATAAAGAAAACTTGTCGGTTGCATGTAAGTAAATTCTAATGTGAACTACTAAAATTCCCATTGCGTAGTTCCAAGAGAGAAATTGTTATGTTGTCAAGCAAATATATAAATAATAGAGCATGCGGTGATGCCATCACGCACCCACATTGCAGTTTCGACGATGAAAAACCTGAAGGAAGGAACCTAAGATTTTTGAGTTCAACTATATACATGACGTCATCTCCGAAACGTTTTCGATTAAGTTAATTCATATTTATAGCATATTTTTCTTACCGACTCGGACAACTTTCAACGTAAACAAAAGGGCGAACCTATCGGAATGTATTAAGTCACAGAAACACGCAATGATGTTTGGAAATACATACAACGAGCTTTATTTTCTCTTCCGGGATTCTGCAACTGCTGCTCGATATAAGAGCTGGTTAGGTTGCGATATAAATCACTAGTCCTTTACACACTCACATTACAAATATTTATGTAGATTTGCAGGTCATATTTAATTGTAAAAAAGCATACAAGAAAGACGGGTTCGATTAGTGTTAATAATATGTACCGTTTCCTGTATTTTATATTGTTGAAATCATCAACACATTAATATTTTCTGTACTTTTGTAATATTGTAGTAACAGGTTGTGGCACTGTTATAGAAAGGTTTTGTCATATTAATAGATTTGCCCTTTCATACGCAAATTCATGCAACCTACGCTGTTTTTTAATAAATATTCTTTGATTGCCCATTATACGTACTGCAATCTTAAATGCTAGTACTAGTTAGGACGTCAAAGGTGAATAACGTATAAATTAAAATGGCGCAAATCGCAAGCGTCCCACCACAAAATCGATTTTCAAACGCAGCCCTGAACACAGAAGTCCCATTTGGGCAATTTGTAGAAGATCGCATCAACAAGCTGACGATGTGCGTCACATTAGGCTAATGACGGCGGTCACTACAAATAGGAGTAATTTGACGGACCACAATGCAAGCGTAGAAACACAGGAACCTTATAGTTACCTGAATGAGTTCTATAAGGCAATGCACGCGGTTGGTGTAAGCACGTACGGGGACCACGGTTCCTCCGAAAACGAAGGATGGTTGAATAAAAGCACGTATATTCTACAAAAGGTACTTCTACTAACTGCATAATACGCTATATTAAAAACTGTAATTTTGACAAATTAAATTTTTAGTTTCTCTACTGGACAGTTAATGGATTGTCAGTGTGTCATGCGTTCTTTCAGGCAAAATACGACTTTTTGCATTTTCTGTCTGGTCACGGATACAGCAACTTTGTGAACTTTTCATTCCATCTTACAAGATTCGCAACTATAATATACTCGGTTCAAATGTTTGCCTTTCAGCACCAATCAATACAAAATATGATTTCTTCATTGAAGGAATACACAACTCAGTGCTATGGCAACCGTACCCCAATAAAACATTTACCAAACAAAAAATGGGGACCTTGGATGATTGGAATAATAACTCTTCTGCTTGCAGTTGTACGGGCGGTTTTTGGTGCTGGATTCTTTGGATGGTCGTTGCAGGATAAAGTATTGGCCAAATCCTACGAATTTAATGAAGACATCTTCATCTCGGACTCTAATGTAACTACTGCTGAACTGGATCAACTGGAACTGGAATATGCTACCAACATGACGGAAACATCAGTATTTTTTGGAGGGATTTGGGCATTGTACTTGATCTGATCATGATCATTGCTGCTGCGACGTACTTGATTGTTTTCGACTTCATGGAAAAGCTGAAGGAAATCATTGACAATGCCGCTTTTGAAAACGATAACGCTGCGCATGAACTGCAAGCCAAAAGTGAGAATGTGTGGAGAAAGTACAGGATGCTGAAGAAGCTGATTGGATCAATAAATAACCTATACGACCCTATGCTCAAATTGATTCACGTAGGCAATCTCCTAATGTACGCCTTTTTCATGACATTATGCATCTTCCGAGAGAACACTCATGCCGTGACGAAAGTGTTGTACGCAGGAAACCTTATCAAGGTTGAAATTGCGTACCATGTCGCTGGGAAAATTACTAAACAGGTAGGTTGAACATATACAGTAGTACGCATGCAACATTGCACGGCAGGATAATTTGGTGATGCAAAAAGATTTTATTATTGACTCTGTAACAGAACGCAGTTAGCAGGTCATGGCTTCGAAACTGGGCTCTGCATTCGGGAACGATAACGGTAGATTCTGTTGTGATGGATGCAAATGTTCTGCTGGATGAACTGGAGCAGGAGCCATTGGGATTAGGAGAAGATACAATCCTCATCCAACAGACGTTCCATTACAAGGTATTGAATACCATGTTGAGACGCATTAGGATTTAATCGAATGGGGGCAGTGAGTCATAATTGAACTTCATAATTGTTTTTATAGTTTCTGGGTGTCGTCGGATCCATGTTCTTCTCGTTGGCAGACGACTATAAAAAGGCACAATAGGTTATTGTTGTTTAATTGCGTCTGCCAAATATATGAACAGTTAAAGCATATTGCCATTCTTCATATGTGAATTACTATGGTTATACAGCTAAGCATGCAACAACACACGCGATGATTTTCGTTGTCAAATGTATTTGCATACGTTTCTTACGGTACGGTAATGGCGAGAGGGTTGCATTGCCCCAATGTTGGCCCCCAAGGATCTTCCGTCGCTTGACCGTGGACTCTGACCGACGACCGCGGTAAGCTGAAAACAGTGCTTCAACAGGTTTTAGCTGTTGTGAGGTGCTAACACAGAAAGGACGGGTTGTACACCCAGTTCGTACTATTTCACACACTATTTTATAGTGGCCGTTTATTTCTATGACATCAGTACTCAACACTATAAGATGGTAGTAATAACAATAATAAGACGACTAACGAGTGACTGTTCACTACTACACACTGGATACTAAACTATGTAACTGTTTGACGCCTAACTAACAATAACTTAACAGGACAATGAATTTAATTTTTTATAACTATGCGGTTTCAAAAGTATGTGTAGTTTGTAATTTCTTGTATAGAATTACTAATTACCAAAATTGTTTAGGAATGTATACATAAAGCAGAAGTATAAGCCACGCTATAAACGGGTAAATTTTATTGGGATAGACCAAATATTTAATTTTCAGAGAATAAATTTTTTTCCCAGAGAACGTCGCTTACCATCTGGAAAAGTTAGGGTCCTAACTCAGCAAGAGATTAAATACAAAATCTATTGCGAAATCCAAAAATTTAAAGATAAATCTGTCAATCCTACCTGGTTCGTGTGCCTATAAACAGTATTTAAATATATCAAATTACTAAATGGAGCTTTAAATTTTAGTCACAAAATATAAATAACTGGACTTTCCAAACGTTACCGGTGGATTGCCCCGGAGGAAGAAAGCCCGATGGGGTAAAAAAAGCCGAAAAAATAAGGCTGGACAGCGAAATACCCGTGAGGAAATAAGCCCGAAAGGTAAAAAGCGCGTGCGGAAGAAAGCCTGGATGACCTGAAGCCCATGATCAAATAAGCTCGGACTGTAAAATACCCGAAAGGAAAAAGCCTGGGTGTTTAATAGCCCGTGCGGAATATTGCTCGGAAGCAGATTTTTAATCTTAAGTACAAATGCGTGACATAAATTCTGTTGTTGTTTGCTGAAAATGAGAAATGTGAAATTTGAATCATTATAATTTTATTCTTGTCCCTGCTACGGTATGTTGGGGAAACGTGAATAAATTTATCCAAGAGGGTTAATATTTATCACTCTTATTTTCTCCTCGGTTTTGTTACCCCGCCGGGCCTTCTTCCTCCTGGGCAATCCTCCAAGACCCCTTTCCAAACCACAAAGTACGGTTTTGTCCAGTTAGAAAGGATTCATTTATGAAAGGCTTCTAGACGTGTACACCGCCAACGAAATTAATTTTTTATGATATAAATTTTGAATAAGGAAAAACTGGGACGAATATGTCCGACATTGTGGCAATTTGTTAAATATGTATGATTGTATCATCGGTACTGTTCTTACCTTTTTTGTTGTTTAAATATAACCATGTATAAAGATGGTTTCCATCAACTAGTATGTATAACATTCAACACATGCAATGATAGTAAGCTGTGCGTGTATATGAGAGCTCATATCAATTAAACAAAAACGATATGATTGGCGTTCATGCCGACATCGATATAAGATAAATAACAGTAAATTTGAAAGTTCGGTTCATTAATTGACACATAATTTGAATTTGTGTCTTGATATAAACATTTGACTCTTTATGGACACGCGAATCAGGGAGGATATGAGGGAAACGCTACTTAACAGCTTTATGTTTGAATTTTTATTGATTTAACATTAGATTTCATAATTAATATTTGGTCGAGTTGGGATCCTAACTTTTCCAGAAGATGCAAACATCCAAAGTCGAGATGTTTTCTGGAAAAATAACTTTATTCTCTAGAAAACTAATTATTTGCTCTGGAATAATAAATCGCGATTACAGAAACATTATATTACTGTTTGCATAAATTACATCCCTGTTAAGTGGTACCACAATAAATAATGTTTGAATTGTTTTAAATCAATAAATCTTCAATTTTATTACTTAAATTAATAGTAACATTTCATTGCTCAAAATTTGTTACACCAACTATATTTAAATGTCAATTTTGAATTAACATGCATTTACACCATTTATTCCACTCGCTCCTCTATAATACCTAATTTTGAGTGCTTTAATAAAATATCTGTTTATAAAACTCGGTATTTATCGCTTAAGTTAGAATTTCGAAATAATTTTTGTTATTGCCCAACATTTTTCAAAACAACTTATTATTGTGACAAATTATATATACTCTGCACGCAATCGTATTGAAAACTGGAAGTGCCGTGAGTCGATTCTACACAACTCCGTCATAGCGTTCTGGTTGGTTTGTTCCATTGAAATTGGATTTATTGGATGACAGCTACTTACTTGAAACTAAAGTTGTGAGTCACATGCCATCTGCACATTTTCCTTTGTGAGAATGCAAACGTCAAAGAATTCGTTATTGAAAATGACTTTTTTCTGTCATGCTAGCAGCTGTATTAAATACGAGCCGAAGGTTATTGAAAAGAGAAGAAGGTAGCGCGAAAGTACGTACAAACGCCGCACCAAAACCTTTTGAATACAAGTACAGCAGCAAAATTTATTTATCCCAAATTTGGACCCCAGCTACTACAGAAATATTGTCACAAATGGTGTTGTTGACTTGTGTGTTGACAAGTTTACACATTCTATGTTACAATCATTCTTAAAACAAATCCATGGCCCTGAACCCTTGTCTCCAAAGGCTTAGACCTGTTCGAGGTAATAAAGCAGTTTTCAAATCTGAAGCTACTTATAGATTAACCGTGTCAACTAATCACGGCAAATCGTAATGCGAGAATAGAATGTTACTCGTCGTCTATATGCTAACGACTTACCGATCCATTGTAGAAACATGCTATCCATAAGAATGCCAGCTGGATTTTCTTAGTTAGAAAAATCTTGAGCTAGAGCTGCGATGGCTAGAATATTTTACTTAGAATAACCGTTGAGAATTGCGGAGTTTTGGGGATGCATAAAGGAATCGATTCTCAAGTCACTTTTTACAATATCCTAAAAATCGTAGACGACCTGTTGAAGGACGGAAGATCACACAGACTCAACCAAAAATATAGAATACTGCATACAAATATTACGCTACGTATTAGAAGAAGTGTAATTGTAGTTTTTATATGCTGTAGTTTACCTTCACTTGACTTTCGTTTTAACAATTAAACAAATCTGAATGTTTGTAAATTTTTGTTTGTTTGTGTTTATTAAAAATATATTCAATTATGGAAATTAGTAGAACAAGTGTAAAGTTAATTAAGATATTCTACCTTTTAATTTTCCTCTTTCTTGTACCAACTGTTATCATGTTAAAGACCCTGGGAATCTCATTGGTAGCAGCTGCTGAAAACCCGCCTGAAATCCAGTTTGCCAACCTGTATCTTGAGACAGAATACGACAACGACGAATTCATCATAAGAAATGGAAGCGACTACTACCTTATGGAGGATACAGATGTTGGAGTGTTCTCCTGCAAGGCCGATTATCCAATCACATGGAGGTTCCCCATTCTTAGTGTACGTAGTTGTGTCTACTGTTAAAAGTTAAAGTCCCCCAAATAAATGGTTAGCAATGTCGCATTATTTCGAAATTTGGAAACAGCAATGGAAACAAGTTGACATAGCTTCCGATATTATTACTAACGAGCACCGACTGTCGGAGTGGAAGGATGGAAGTTGGGAACCGCACAACAAGGAATTTCTAATTTTTATCGGCATTAAAAAGACGAAGCAAACCCAACATCTCAGAATTGAATTAGCGTGTATCTCGGTGGAACATCCATTTCCGGTTCAATCAAGTATTAATGTTTCATTAAGTGGTAAGATTCACAAGAGAAAATATTTAATTTTTTATTGTAACAGATTACGGTTGGATTAACAATATAGTTGTGAATGGTGATTTGACATAGACCACTACGGTGGCTTTTTGTTGCGTTACGGAATTTTGAATATACTGTCATAATGGCACTAACCAAAATGGGGCATTACGACTTTTTTCTGCCTATGTGCTCTCCCATGCTCACTTTAAGTGAACATTGGTCCTTGGACCAATAACTGAAATTCATAAGTCAGGTAAATTGCGATGTTGTATTGGTGATGTTGTATTCATATAAATGTTAGTGTAGTAAATACGTCCTGTCTACAATTGTGTGGGATAAGTGGGCTATGCAAATGATATAAGCATAATTAATAGATCAGTACAAAAACAATGATTTTGCCGTCTTACAAATTTAAAACATCAAAATCATTCACGTGCCCTTTCATTTTCACTTTACATTTTTAGTTTAGATCGCTTTAGATCATACTTCTTTGAACGATATGTAACACTATATCAATATGAAACCGACTTCAAGCTTATCAATTTCATTATATTTTGACTCCACTTACTGAGTTTGACTTTTCCTCAAACATGCAAGCATACTAGAAGAATCATTTCATTATTTTGAATTTCTTCTAAAATTTCCGTCTTCCGACACTTGATTTCCTACGGAGTAGTAATAGTAGCGACAAGCAGTAAGGGTACGTCATCGGCATTGTACAATCTTACATTGGTTTGAATAACTAACAAGGAACAGTACTTGGGTGTCAGAACGGAAAAGCGATGAATTTGGTATTCACTTATAGTTTACGGCCTGCTGAATTCAGTAACATGCAAATTGGCTCTGAGTGGTGCCTTATGTGATCCCCACGGGGTCATGCTTGGCACGCATCCATCATATACAGGCAACATCCCTTTTCAACTAAATGGCGTTTTCAAATTCGTAAATTCCGCTTCATCCAATCCATCGTGCATGCCTCATACATTTGTATTGCCTAGTTTAAACCATGTGACGCCATCAGAAAAGCTTCCCGCTGAAGGTCGCTATCCAATCCATCATGCATGCCTCATATATTTGTATTGTCTAGTTTAAACCATGTGACGCCATCAGAAAAGCTTCCCGCTGAAGGTCGCTTTTCCTTAGTTTCATGGACCACTTCTCAATATTAGTATACAGGTACACATATATGAGATACTTCATTATACCAAGTTTGGGATTACTAGGGATACCCCAAGTGGTTACACAGCAGACGGGCAGGCTTACCTATCATTAGAGAAGATATTGGAACAATTATTTGAATTTGATCTAAAATGATTTCTTTTTGCAGAACATAATGTACACAGTAAGGACATAATGGACACCGATGAAGCAGTTGAGAATTATTTTCAATCTCAAAGCATTATTACTGGAAATTCTAGTTTTCAACTAAACTGGACAACTTCTTTGATGGATGGTGGTACGTCAGTGCTTCTTAAAATTAGGTTTAGAATGAATTGTCTGGCGTATAAGCATTACATGAGACTTTTTAAACACAAATGATTTGCTGCTTTGGTCGATCGATTTCTTTTGTAACACCATTCAAGGACGAGATACAGATAAATACTAATACCAGAACAAAAACTCTGTATAGGCTTTTGGAAACAAGTTGCTGATAGTTTAAATATTTCTGATCTAGAACAAAATGTTGAAAGTACAGATGTCAACAAAATTTTTACAACAATTCACACTTCACAATTATCTTGTGCCATTGATTTTTCCAATTGGTTCTTCCTTGGTGCCAATTGACAGCCCCTTCGATTCCTTATTAGTGTTTCCTTTGGTTCCTTTAAGCAACACTAACACAGTAATCGGAAATATGACTATGTTTTTGAATTCGGATCCAGATGGCACGAGAGGGAGTATATCAACTGTAAAACAGTGTCCATATATAAATTCTATGCATATTATATTGTTGGTTGCCTATTATCAACAGTTTATGTTACCATATTGAGTTTGAAATTGTTGAAGTAAAAGTATAATGAAAACATACGAAAATACATTGGGTTCCCACCGTATAACCTTCAACTAAACAGTTTTGGACGTTGTTTCGTTCCATATTATATTAGTTATCTAGAAGCCCGATGTCATCGAAAAATATGTGCTACCTGCTAGCGTAGGTACAGCAAACTGCTTGAAAAAAGAAATACAATTTAAAAGATAGAACTGTGCCGGTTAAATGGCTTAACGGATGAAAAACGACTAAAGTTTGAGGTACTACACGGGTAAAATCCACAATAGCTTCAACATATGACATATTGTGTTAGAATTTAATGGATATTAGCTTGAGTCTCCAAATATTTCATGATATGCAGATATCAATATTTCAAAGAAAACGTAGTTTTATTTCCAACTACTGTCTTACTCCTGGAAAATGAGTCATGGACATATTTGAGAAACGATATATTGCTTAATAATCATTCACATTGTTGGACATTTCATCGAACCAGATGTGTTAGTGAAATCGTTTGAAAGAAAGCCTTATAACTTTTTTACTGAACGTTTGACCTATTATTGCAGTGTCGTTCGAAGGAGTAAAATGTTGTTCTGGGATCAACAAAAAGCCACCTAACTTGTTTGTTTGGCCGTGCATGACAGCTGAGCACTGCTTTCTAATGAAACAAACTGTCCTGAATAGAAACTTTTCATTTGTAAAACTTACACACGCAATAGATCCAAGTGATTGCATTGAACACCTCATATTCAGTACCAGTATTGTTGTCTGCAAAGGAGAAGACGTAGATGTGAGGGAGCACTTTGTCCAATTGTTTCATCCTGTGATTGATAGCCCAGTTTCTAAACGTTTCAACAGAATACCTTATACCAATCGATGGGAAATTCACCCACGCTCAAATTCATTCAACGATCTATTTAGATGTAAGTCAATGGTATGCCCTTGGATTGTCTAATTGTTTGTAAGGCATCTCTTTTTTGGGTTGGGAAATTCAGCAAATGCCATAATTCTATTATTAAATGGTAAAGTCTTATTTCTTTTGTTTTTCAGTGTTAAATCCACTCAGACTTTACAATAGATTGGAATTTGTTTGTAGCTGCGGTGAACTGCATGTAGCTAGTTTTACGTAGATCAATATGGTTTGTAACAACGAATCCATTTATAAATGATCCATCTAAATTTTTCTCGTGATTTTGTCTTTCAATGATCATACGACCATATATTACGGATGGTTTGTAACAACGAATCCATTTATAAATGATCCATCTAAATTTTTCTCGTGATTTTGTCTTTCAATGATCATACGACCATATATTACAGTTACATAAATTGTTTCTGGTAAAACTATGGTAAATTTTCAAAGATTTAATAACGTTAACGGCAACGTTTGCAATAAGTAATGTATTCGGATGCGTATTTCCGTGTTATGTTTATATATAATTTATGATGAATTTCCAGCTCATTGTAATTAGTGGCCATGTGAATTTGGAATAGCTAATTATTAGGAGCATGAATAGCGTAGCTGGTACCGCTTGTTGCTCCATTGCTATTACTTTCTATTTCCTTTGAATGTTTTATAGGTATTCTATTTGTTGTAATGTTTTACAGTCGATACATTGGCAACTGCTAAAGCTGCTCCAACAACAAGAAAAATGGCAATTTTTCTCACAAAAGGAATTGCGAACAGAAATGGAAAGAATAATTACACGTCTTTTGAAGTTGAAACCTACGACAGGCCATATAGTGCATTAGGAAAGTTGACGAGATATGTGACTTTGCAAGAATATGATCGAGAGTTTTATTTTGTCGGGGAGGAAGTCGTTGTTGTATGCTTAGGATTTAGTCAGTTCTATGCAAATGGAGCTTTAATTACGGTTAATTGGAAAAACGGAACGGAGACACTCCTAACTAAACTAACTAGTGAAGATAACCATTCCGGAAAGGAATATGGGCGGTATAAAGTGTATCTTGCCACTAACGGATATTTAAACGTTGTTCCACGACACATCAGTTCAGCTGTTTCCGACAAGATGCCAAAACTTGTGTTCAGTAGTGAAATGACCTCAATCGTCTGTTATATGCCATTGCAAAAAAGTAGAAAATGGGATAAGGTTACAAAGCATTTGACTGTTAAACCCAATATTGCACCCGAGTTTTTGGATGCAGAGACAGAATCCATAATAGCAAGTGTTGGCGACTCAAATTGTGTGGTGTCCTGCAATTTGTACCCGGGACAGCCTTTTCCGACTTTGACTGTGACAAAAGACAATGATGCGGCCCGCTATAGTATTCAACGAAACGGAATAAACTGCACCAATGATCAGAATTGCTGGGATCAGTTGTTAATTGTGGCAAACCGTAATATTAGTGCAGAGTTGGTAATAGTTAATATAGATATCGGCCCATTCACTCACCCAAAGGAAATCGTAGTGAAATGTACGGCAAAAAGCATCGACACAATATTTACACGAACTATTACTGTTGTGGTGGTCGGTAATTGATGTCGCGTTATGCAAAACATTAGCAGAGGTATTAACACTTAAATAAACAATTGAATTTATTTTTGCACATAGAAATCGTCTCAAAAACTATTTGTGTGAACTGTGTTTACTTACAGACTCTGGAAACGCTAAAAATAGCCTAAGCATGTGGTGCTACACTAAATTGTTCAACAATCATCTCCTCGCGTCACCAAAATTTACATTCACTTGTTTGACGCTTCTAATAGTTCAAATTTAAAAAATATTGAACATATTTTCACAAATTCAAATGAAATGTATGCATATATTGATGGCAATACCGCATTGCCTGTTCAATAAAATAAAAAGGAACATCAACACACATCACAAATATACTTTATTTCTTTCATTCATCTTACAATTCAAACATTATAAAGGTTTCACTCAAAGTAAAAGGAATTTGTTCGATATATATTTTAGCCATGTAGTAATATCGTTAGCTGGTCAATGTCATGGACATTAAATACAACACACATTAACGTGCATGTTTTGCACACAGTCAACTTTTAATGTTAGGTTGAGGCTATTCTATGGATCGGATGCTGAAACCCTTTTTGCATGAAAAATTCCTATTTTTTCGGCGCATTTCGGTATGTTTGTCTTCACGTTGAGGTTCATGATGCTATTGACGAACATGTATTTGATTGTCGGAGTTGTTTCCTGTTACCTGAGCACCAATTCCGTTCAATCAATCATCCTGTTGGAAAGTAGTGATCGCATATTGTTTCTGGGTACCATATTTGCATGTAAAGTTGAAAATTTTGAAGACACCTGGGCACCACCTACACGCATGAATACGGAAATTTTTTATCATGGTTGTAATCCTTATAGATCAAATGTACTATTTATACTTGTTCCCGATTTTTAAACGGTGACCCGTGCCTGTGGCAGATTCAACATTATGACGTAATTAATAAAACTTTTTTGTAATTCAAATCCACAACCCGTCCT
>JAHZNE010005051.1:0-20182 GCA_027744055.1 Callyntrura sp. NNG-2020
ATATTCCTCCAAGAATCGCGAGACTATTACGACCTTGAAATGCTGTGGACTGTCGGCCCTCTATTTGATGATTTAACAAATGCGCCAGACTCGGAAATTGTGCAACTTTTAAATACTATTACATAATATTTTGTTCAACAAGCATAACTACAACTACAAATAAAGAAAGACTTAGACTTAACAACATTTTTTAGCGTTGTAAAAATTCAGACGATATTTTATTAGTTTGCAATTCGCGTATGTGCCACATTGCACGGGTCGTCACTCATCGTCATTTTGAATCGAAGTTTCAAGTATTTGTCACGATATATTTCCCACAATTAAATTCCACAATTTATTAGTGTCTATTTAGCAAAAACATGAACTCAGAAAAATTATTAATGTCGTATAATAATAACAATACTTAAATCCGTATAATCTTAGTTTACTTTGTCCATAACATGTTTTCATTAACCATTTTATCTTATTATCGCTGTACATATAGATGTGGTTATTACAGTGTGGATTTTATCCGCTAAAATGCTTTATCTGTTAGTTCATAGTCATAGTTCATTTATTTTATTTTACTAGTAGCAACTCTCTGTAATGCACACTTACGGTGTGGGTGCGACATATCAATCCAGCTAAATCTATTTCCAAGAGCGGGTTAAGGACACAAAAACATCTAAGTAAGGAGGTAGAGCTATAAATGCATGCAGCAAAATGCGAATCTAAAATGAGGTACGTTTGTTACGAAAACCAAGGACTAAGTTTTCAATGCCATTTTAGAAAATATAAACGAACAAAAATGTCGTTTAACACGTTCAACTTGGTAGAAAACGACAATTGCAATGTTTCACGCCTTATCAAGGTTAATGGTTAATGCGACCCAGTACAATTCAGTTTCACCCGGGAGTATTTAAAATAACTTATAGTCAAATAAAACTGAAAATACACTAGAATTTAAGCCGAACTAGCTGAGAACTAACTCATACAATAATTGTAGCTCGACTTTAAATAGCATATAGTATCATGGATGTGTAGTAATGAGCGAAAGGTAGTAAAATAACAGGGACAAAATTATTATATCATATATTTACACAAATCAAGGCTGTAAAACTTAGAATTTTATGGATAAATTGTCGACATAATATTTGTTTATTATTTTTAACCGAGGCTACGTTGTACATAACATGCTATTATAAGAATTCCCTAAAATATGAAAGTATTGGTACCTCAATGCCTAAAGGTATGGTGGAATTGATGAGGTCCTCTTCCACCACTGGTTTGTCCAGGTCTGAACGAGGGAATTCCACCGTTGGCAAAGAACACGTTAAGGAAATCTGCAGACGGGTCCTGATAAGAATGGAAACCACCACTGTTGTCGTCCATCAAGTCCACGCCTTGATCGTAACGAAATCGCTTTTTCGAGTCCGACAAGACTTCATATGCTTCTCCCAGATCCTTGAAAAGTCGCTCCTGTTCTTTTTGTACTGCCTCTGGAGCACTGGCATGTCGATCAGGATGATGAAGCAGAGCCCTTTTCTTGTATGCTTTGCGAATTTCATCCTCGGTGGCATTTTTATCAACATTAAGAATTTTGTAGTAGTCCTTCCTCTTAGCCCGTTTGGCAGCCACCTTCGTGTTCTGTAGCTCCTTTTTCACGGAGGGAAGTGTGGGGTCGATTCTTAGAGCAGCTTCAAAGTCATGTACAGCATCATCATAATTTTCTTTATGTACATACTGTCGCGCTCGATGAAGGATTGCTTTAAGATAGGTGGAGTTAAGTTCAATGGCTTTAGAACAGTAGTCTATGGATTCGTCGACTTTTCCCAACTTGCTAAATATCAGGGCCAGATTGAAGTTTAGCTTGGATTGAATTGTCATCTGTATAATACAATAAAATTGTCAAAATTTTTAATGAATACGAAAAGTAGGAAACGAATGCTTCGCTCAAAAAAACCAATAAAGTAAACTTACGTTGTTCATTTCGCCTCCCGTGACGATACTTAAGCACTGTGAATAGTCAAACTTGGCCTCTTCATACCTACTTGTCACAAACTTGTGACTACCACTTTCTCTCAACTCTTTTAAAAGCTTTAACTTTTTGAACAGGTTTTGAAATGAGTTATTATCCGGAGCATACTGTAGACCTTGGCGAACAAATTGTACACTTTTGTCTAGATTATCATCCAAGTATAAACACATTGCTCTTATATACAGCGCCTCAGCACATCTAACATCGTTCTGTAGCACCTCCCTATGAGTAGATTAAAACAATAAATATTAGTTAATATTGAAAGTAATCCTCATATGCTTCATATATTAACGGTAAATATACACTTACATGCAAAGTTCCTGTGCTTCGGTATGCCGTCCCAGTCGAACCAGGGCATCTGCTTTCATCATTTTTAACTGGTTATCAGCACTAGCGACATCCAAACACTGGGAGGCAAGAAACAACAGCTTCCTATAGTCCTTCTTAGCCTTCGTCACTTCAATTTCTCGAAAATGATTCTTCAACCAGGTAAGCCTTTCTAGTTCCGACTGGGCCCCTACATCCATACCCAATTTGGTTACGGTCTCAAAAGCCAGCTCACACTCCTTAATGTTTCCCAATGCTAATGTTGTTCGTATCAAACGAAGGTATCCTTTTTCATAATTAGGATCTATATCGATTGACTTTCTAATGTCCCAAAGAGCTTCTTTATACCGCTTCAACATCATGTAACAAGCGGACCTATTCCCATGGTATGAAGCTTCAGACGGCATTAGTTCTGGAAAGAAGAAATTAAAAATATAAGTAATTTAGACATATGAAGACTACACGGAATGAAGAAAAAGTGCCATATAACTATCTTCATGCTTACCGATAGCTTTACTGTAGTGTTCCAAGGCTTGATAGTACTCCATAATCTTGAAATGGTCATTTCCTTTCTTTTTATGACCTTCGGCAAGGCTGCAAAACCAACAGAGTGAAATGTCCATTAAATTGCCATACAAACCGATACATAGTGAAAAATGTGAAAATGGAAGACATTAGACTTACTCTTGTCGCCGCATTGGTTCAACTTCTATCAGCTCTGGCATATCATTATCTTCTTTTACTGATGTAGAGGGAACGGATCGTTTGGGTTCATCTGTGATCATAACGTCATTGTCATCCTCTTCTGCCACCTCTTCCTCATCATCTTCTTCCTCTTTCGTTAAATCAATTACGTCGGGCTCCTTCGAAGACGCATAAGGACGTGGATTATCGTGTCTCTTGCTTGCCATCATACCACCAGATACTGCTGCAGGATTATTTGTGGTACGTAAACGAGCTGGTAAGGGTATCACGTCGTCATCCGAGTCGCTGGCACTATCCTCGTCGCTGGTGAGATTAACAACCTTTTGGGGCGGCTCCACGTCGCTCCACACACTGTCTTCCGCTACATCCATTTTTATATCCGTTATTGGTGATGCGGTACGAGGATCTGCGTCCATTTTTCTGGAATATATTTCCTCTTCAAGCGTTTAACCGGCAAAACTACAGAAAAAAATAATTTACATTTAGTGCTAAAACGTATGAAAAATATTTAAATTACACACTTAGAAACAGTAATCTACATCTTTCAGCTACAAAAAATTATTACATTTCACAAAAAGTGCGGACCGCTCTTTTATCTCTTATATGAAATTACAAAATATTGAAAATAAAGACATACGTGTTTGTGCGAGTTATACTAAGGACTCATAAATGCATGATACCTCGGCTGCCTCAAATTTTACACAAAAGATGTAAATAGCAAGACGACCGATCAAGCCATCTACTATTTTATACTAATAAGCTGCGTTCGACACAAATAGCCCATTCACCCTTGAATGAATGCATGCCTCGCAACTTCATCCAATCACGTTCTACTACCTAAAAACCGTCCTACGATATTTAGCGTGCCCTCTAATCCTCAACCTCCCGAGTCATACCATACATGACCTCCTTAAACTATTTTTACAATTGGTGGGAATTGTATGTGTTATGCTATGCCATATGCAATAAGTACCTACATATTATCCCATTTTGGTTACCTTTGCAGGAAAACCTGACAAAAACAGCAGAGGCGATATTTTACTGTTATCTAATGATTTATTCCTTGATAACGGTAGTACTGGTTCGTTGGTATTTCGTATTTAATATCTCAGATCGTTTATCAATCAACTGCAGCCTGCAAGTGTTAATAGCCCTATTTAACCTAACCCAGACCTAGACTTGTTTCGGTGGTGGTAATAAAAAAAACAACAACGCCGACGACAGATAGTGAACAAAGATACAACAAAGATAGGAAACGACACTACTTGACTGTCGCGAAGCAATTTAATAGCCACACAGTCACAGTTAGTTCAGCTATCAGTCGACCCGACGGAACTGCCAGTTTTACCAAAAAGATGGTCAATGGTCGTAGGAACAAAATGCTTCAATTCTCTATATATTATGCCAACAAATCACAAATGCTCTACAACGCCAACTTGACGTTGACAGGCAGTAGATGTACCTGTGCCTGTACGTCTGTCTGTCTATAGTCTATATGGTCGCACCAGAAACCATGTCCTGTCTCATGGTAGAATCCTAAATATTGCAATAATTATTATTAATTAGTAATATATGTGCTCTCTATCTTCTACACCAGTTGAGGACACAATTTGTTACAGGGCACCTATAAATCAACCGATGTCTGAGCTTGAGCAAGGTTAATGGAATGCCATTTTCAAGTTTGCATAACTATTTATGTCTCACTATAACACTACTAACTAATGAATGGGTTAATGACTAATTGGTTGCAACTGCAACCTAGAGATACACTACCTTAATTCAGTTAATGCTATTCAGTATATACCACAAATTTCTAGCAAAATCTCTAATCACGCCATAATAAACCTTTGTCATTTGTAGTAGTTCCTTTATTAAAATGTTAAATGGCAAGATTCTGTTTCGTATTTTTACTGAAGATACTCTCTCATTCTCAAGAGATCCATAAACTATATCATGAAAATATTAAAATTCCTCGTCTTCAATCCTTCCCTTATATTCGCGTTCACTCACTACTCACACTTTCGTAAAAGGGAAATTATGAGTTTACGACAAATGAACTTGAACTCTGAACTTTACCTAGCGGTAGATGATGACGATGTTATATTAACTCGAATGTGACAAATTTACGCACATACAACATAAAAACAATAATGAAGCCAACAACGTAGTCAAACAAAACACTGCGCTCTTGAAATGAAACTAATGCAGAGTAGCTTTTACTTAATCTTTGTAAAACTTAAAATAGAACTTTTCAGTTTCACCTTCTAGAACAAAATGCGTCTAAATATCTTGGGTTTGTGAAAGAAAGAAGATTTTTAGGCTCGTAATAAAATGACGATCGGCTGCTAATTTAGTATTAATTTGTTCCTTTTGCTGCTCTCTTCTCTAGGTAGTATGTAAGATAACATGTTGAGAGTTGAGATATTCAAGTCAAAACGCTCTTTCACAAGCAAAAGGTGTTAATGAATGAATAAACTGCCAAAATAGTACGAGTAGATGATCGTCAGTCCTCATGTGTAGGAGAAATGACTTTTGACTTGAAAAACATATTTTTTTGCCAAAAGAAAAAGATGACTCACAGATTTCAATTTCAATCGGTTTTAAATCCAATTTTGTACTTGGTACTCCTCAATTTATAGCAGTTTCTTACTCGCTTTTAACTTCTCACTTACGCAAATACTCGTTTTTTCTTACTTACTGCTGGTAATAAATTACACCTACACCACTTCTCTTTTTCTCTCTTTACTTGTTTTGGAGTGGAGGAAAAAAACCATGAATCAATAATATACGCTTGCATTGGACCTAAAATGCTTTATCTCAAAATCTAATAATTTTTGCCCCCTCCTCCTGCGTACTACGCCATATGCACTACAAGTGCATTTTTCTGGTACACCAAGAAGCTTACTAACAAGTAAATAAGTAAGATGATAAAAATACTGATAGGATCTCGACGAATACGAACACGAACGAAATGGTACAGAAAACTAACTGATTACAACTTTTTAAAAGGAACCATGATTATTATTATATGTATATGATAATATTAACAAAACGGTTTATTCCACCTTCTGGAAAAACTACGGAAAGCATGTGTTTACATTGATTTCTTTTTGGTACAATTTTGTTTATCTAGTTAGACGCATTTGACATCGGGATTTGGGGATCTCCCACTCCCCATAACGCGGATCTTACATGACCGTTAAAGGCTTGGGCCGTAGTGTATAAAAATTACATTTTACAAAATCACAAAATTACAATTGTCCCCCATTTATTGCTTATGGCGAACCTTACAAATTTTAAATTTGTAAGGTACAATTTGCCATGCACTACGACCGCGACTCTGAACTTCTTCGTAGTAGGGTGCATTCATACTCTTCTTGATCCCAATGTCCCAATCACTAATATCTGCAATCCCCAGAGAGCGAAATTCGTCAACGGACAGACAAACATACTAAACGCATAAACTATTTTCAGTCTAAATGCTTTCCGCAGAGTTAACAAATTGCATCACTACTACCACCACTTAAACAATTAAACTTAACGAACTTTTACTTACCCCAACAACTCCTCACTGTCAACTGCGCGTATCCAAACCACTCCAAAATTCACAAAACTTTCAAATTGAAATAGTTTTTAAAATAATTAATTTTTATTAATTATTATCAGCAGCAATGTTGAGAATGAAAATGAAGACTGCTAGAGTGTAGAATGTAGAAATACAACACTGTTCTTGTTCTTTATCTCTGGAGGATGTAGGAACTTATTCACACTACCTTTACCGTCCTCCGACAAGGATAAAATAATTCTCTAAATTGTAAATTTCCCTAAATATTTCACGATACTTCTTTTGTATTACTAGCACACTGTAATTTTCAGTCCACCTGTGTATCCTACTTTACTTCGCGTTCTAAATGGAACGAAAAATATAACGTGAGGGTGATGATGAGAAAGAAATTGCTGCGAGGTTGTGCTCTACGTACATATATAGCCGCACCACCGATACAGGATGATGATGATGATGATAATGATGAGTGTGTACTTCTACTTACGTTTTTGTATTTTTTTTGTTACGTTGCGGGGATGCTGTTTACGTATGATTGAAATGAAATATAATATGCAGCAGTACTTCAGTACTCAGCCAGTACTCACTCACACGTCCAGTGTTTATAGTATTGTTTGCTATTTTACTTGTTCATAATATTCTTCCACGCTCGACTCAGCGACACACCACCAAATAGAGACTTACTATATGTAACTTTTGAGAAAAAGCAGATAGAATGGTTTTAGGTACTTTGCTAGGGTATTCACATAGAAGGCGACCCCTAAACAATGCCCTTAAAACCCGCCGTTATTGAAGATATAACGACATAGCTGAAAATAACACAATGAGACCATTGTTTTATGACACGCTAACACTCTGTACACTTGTATGGGTGCAGTTTTACGAATGTAACTAAAATTAAAGTAGTTTTCCCAATCGTTTTTGGGTGCATGAAATATTTTTACTTCCCTTTTCCTCCTACACATTCATGAGCTAGGTGCTTTCGAAAGAGCCAAGTCTTCGAAATATTTTTCTATCGCTGGGGACTATTGCTGATTAGATAAGGGTATTGGACGCTCAAGTCCACCCCTCAACATTTACCTATTTCTTAGGTCGTCTGTCGTTTAATAGACTGGTCAAATGATGATAATAGTGTTGAGACGGAGACATACAGACAAAAATGTTTTAAACATTACCAGCTAAAATGCTTTAACCTATGAAGAAAGCTTAAAACCAGCCAAAAGCCGAAACACATTTAGACGAGCCAGGAGATTTCAAACCTAAAGCTTGCCTGACACCTACAAAACGTGATATTATTTTAAAGTGTCATGTAAATTATTACTTGGGAATGACTTGTACGTCATATTGTCCTGAATATAAATGTATGTCACATAAAACACTTTTTAGATTAACTTTATCGTTCCTTCTGTGCTATGAGAAATTCTTATCAAATTACCTACTTACGTTAGCTATTTTTAGCATCTAGGTGCATTTCCTCCATATGGTTGCTTATTTATCAATATTAAATCTCAATCCACTCAATCATAATCATAATATGCAAATATCCCTTTCGTCCGAATTGTCCACCTTGATACTTATCTAAAAATGTGATCAAACTCAGGGTTCAAGGAAGGGACAAGGGATAATAATTTTATCCTTGAATAACTGTTGTCCCTACCTTCCCTTTCAATATAAAAAGGCTCCGACTTGGGAAAAATTGACCCCCTTCATCACCCTTATTCATACAGTCCTGACTCCCGACCAAGCTTCCAAAAGCTCCCCATCAAACGGCTGCAACACATGGCAATGAGGAAAATCAATGACAATAGCAACAAACTTATATGCTTAGATATAAAAGGTTTTGCTGAAAAGCTTTTGGTGTGATGATGAAAGATGTACATGACGTCTTGCAATGATGACGTCGACGTGAGGCTTAATGTAGGTCTAATGTCTAACGAAAATGAAATACATTCAAACTGGATGAAAGTAGTATAGTTTATAGTATGAGTTTCTTATAATAATTATCGAACTTTAATCTTCCTGTACCTAATCAAATTAAGGGTTGAGACCAGTATATGCAAATTAAATTAAATGAGCCCAACTAACTTAAGATTTCAAAAAATCATTTAAATAAAATTAAGTCGATATCGTGTCACATTTAAATAGATAGACAGTATAACTATTTTCTATAAAATATTTATGATTCATGCACGTGAGAATCGTATATACTGACACTATTTACTCCAAAATTAATAAAGAATTATTTTATTATGGTTGAACGATATGCATGATTCTGGTATTTAAAATGAGTTTAACCTATATAATGTAGCATAAATTATCTTATCACAATGAACTTATAGTTCTACGCCGGTTTGGCGATAAAATAGGTAGGTGTAATCTGACAGATAGACCTGCATAAATTAGAATTTATCTAACAACGGAATTTGTGGATACTACACAATTAACAATCCATAAAATGGGTGAAGCTAAGTTCATCAAGCGTTGTAGCGGCCGAAGTAGCGTCAGCGTGCTTGTGGTGGTCAGCTCTTCCGCAATAATGGTTGCCCAAGGCCCGGGGACTGGTTATAGTATAGCGGGCGGGGTGATTTAATATTAGAGAAACTGAAACTACCAACAAGGTTTTAAAGTTATAGGAGGGGTTCTGCTGGCTAAAGGTTATAATAGCTTTATATCGGCTATGGATTATTCATCGTCGTTTACCCCGTTCAGTCATCCGACGTTAAAAAGTGTGACATGGACATGGAGTGGGGAGCTGAGGTATTTGGACGATCGAGATTCTCCACGTACCGCCCCTTTCCACTAATAAATCCTGTCACCCGCGTTTCTAATTTCCTATTACCAAATAACAGCTTTCTAATGTTTGCTAATTTGGATTTGGGGGTACACTAAATAGGCATAAGGGAATAAGCCAATCCTCATTGTTATGCAAATATGCACAAAATGCATTTTTGTATTTTCATGTGTACATTGTAAAGTAAAAATGTGTATAAAGGAGTATGTACGACCGACAGACAGACGAGACGAGACGGAGGACGGAGTACACACGGAAGGATGAATGAGATGGGAGACTGGATCTCTCTGAGAGTGTACCAAAAGTAAAGTTGAATATAAAAAGAGAAGAAAAAAATACAATATCAAATATAGTAGTGCAGAGCAGAAGGGAAAAATATTACGAGAATGTATCCACCTATCTACTCTATGTTCTTATAATGCACTTACACAAGATGTGAATGTACTCACTTTACCATCATCCATCACAATCCAAAACAAACAAAGTCAACTGAAGAATCACAGTTATCAGTTTTTGAACATGGCTTATCAACAGGAAGTGATGTTTTTCGCGCAATAAATTGTTCCGTTTTGGACTAGTATTTGGGACACTGTCTTCAGCTTCATTCCTTTTTGGGATAAAAAGTGTCTGCTGCTGGAGAAGTTCCTCATCTTTCGTCGGTGTTAAAACTCAAAATGTAGGACAACCACCGGTAAATAAACTGTCAGTGCAAACAGTGGAGGATATCAATAAAATCAGTTGAATTGCTATTCAACAAAATTGTGTAGTGCTAGTAAGTTAGTCTAGATCAACTTAAAATTGACCGGCACGTCGCCCGCCCTCTCTAAACAATTCGCTTGTTCTTTGTCATTCACTGATCTGGAAGGTGTATAATGATGACACAGTTAAGCTGTGTAGTAGTTAAAAGTAAAGGTTGGGAAATGGTTACGTTAGTTAATTATCTAATCTGAGACACGTAATTTCCCCGATTTTGTTTGCAGGGTTTTAATGGAAAGTATTTATTTGATTACGACAAAATGAAGTTGTCAACACTGCTTATAAACAGCTCAAAGCGGTACGCGGAAAGCGCTGGAGTTACTGGTGTATTAGCGACGTAGTTTTGATAATCAATTCTCACCTAAAAAATAGTCATGAAAGTGAGTTAAAAAGCGATGTTAAGACTGGAACAGAGTGCCATACATCATAATAAACATTGGAGAGTTATACAATCATAATAATACAATTTAAGCGATTAATTCGATTATAATCCAAAGTCAGTAACCCGCCATCTAACTATCAATCAATCGCTGTTGTTTTTGTGTCCGGGGTCCCCGCTAACCACTACTAGTCCGATCAAGAAATTGTAAAGTGTTTTCTACGTTTTATACTCCCATATAGCATTATAAAAAAAATATGGGAAACAAAAATAGTTGCTGCGCTTGGCGTGGTAGTAGACGGTCCTTATCGGACGGTAAAACGTGGTCAAAACATGGTCGGGGGTTTGACGGAGACGATTATCCCGGTCATGACCCTGGAGGAGGGCATGATACCTTGGTGAGAGAAGAAAGTGGGCCAAATTTACAGCATATTAGTGAGAGAGAACCTGATGATTTGGATAGGGACCCTTCTGTCCATCCCTCTGCCACAACCCTATTTATTGAACGATCCAAAAAAGCTATTCAAAGTAAAATTCTCTTAAAAATTGTTTTTATTGCATTTCAGCTATACTATAACCATGTTTTATGCCTAATTGTTTTATCGTGCGTCTGGGTTTTTATCGTTTAGACGGAATGATAAGAAAAAAGAGCATGAACCAAATTCATGAACCCAGTCCCCTAAAGAAAAGTTCTTCGTGTTCCACTATCTTCCTGGATGATTCCACAGTATCTCAACCTAACCTTAAGACAACGCTAAAATGTTTAAGTCTTGCAATTTACTATCATATTCGAAATCGAACGTCAGAAAGAGGTCTAGATATTTTCGATGAGCGTATTCATCCACTTTCAAAGGATGGCCCCCCTCCTGAAATGCATAATCCTGAGCACCGCCAGATTTATAGGTAAATGTTTCACTCCATCGCTTTATAACTTTATAGTCAAGTGTGTATGATTTAATCAAAATAGCTGTTCTAAGTGCTATATTTAATTGGTTGTAAAATATGCGCGCTAAATAAATCTGAATCACTCTGATCCCAAAAAGTCGTTTAACGTTTAAATTATTATTCGTTCTTGTTTTTTATCAGGAATGAGCTAGAACGCCAGTGTCTAGAACTTCTCCAGTTCAATATCAACGTTCCTTCCAGTGTGTACGCTAAATATTATTTTGATTTGCGAACCCTCGCCGAAGCAAACGACCTCACGTTACCTCCCGAACCCCTCAGTAAAGAGAGGGCCATGCGGCTCGAAGCTATGTCAAAAGAGGCTATGGGAATTCGTGATAAACCAACCGTTCCAACCACGCCTGACTCCTGTGCCATGGTCAATGGTCTTTTCCCCAATGGCTTTCGCAGATGGAACAGTATGGAAACTTTGAGTGCAGGACCCAAACCTACAGCTGCGATTTTATCTTAAGCTTTAAAAATCTGCTAGTCTCCATAATTTGGGAAGACCCCTACATAAGTTATATATAGATATAGGTATATATCTACAACTGTGTATACCTGGACTGGAGAAACAACGTGGTTTGTAAAATTGTCATTTAAAAATGTAAATGAAAAAGCATACTTAAGTTTTGGTTACTCGTGACGAAAGCTTCACTTTTGAGGACAACGCGGCGGCGAGAGAAACGACTGAAGTTATCTGCATAACTTGCTCTTTTTTGAATGGACTGAATTTGAGCAAGAGTGAAAGGCATGTGTGTGTACCCTTGTGCACGGTTAGGTGGTGGTGGAATAGGCACTCTCCAGAAAAAGGCAAAGACGCGGCTATGGTGTTTCATATAAGACCCTTATTCAATTTTTGTATTAATTATAATTATTAAAATATTATTTTATCATGTACTGTTTTTACCGAAACGAAATCGACTGATCAGATTATTTGTCTCAGATATATTCATATTCATACATATATACATACATGTCTGCGTTCGTTTCTCTAAGCTTTCTTAGAGTATACACATACCCTCAACACTTATTTTAAAGCATGTTGTACAATTTTATAAAAATGAAACGTAATGATTATTTAACTTTAAAATTTTGTTTTTAATATCATTTAAGACATAAGACGAGAAAGTGGTGTAGATTTAGTCACAAACCCTGTTCTAATTTTATTATTATTGACATTCATTAAAACTACACTAATCGAATTTTTATTATCATTGTTTTTATTTATATGCTCGTGTTGTTTTAATTGTTTTACGAGACGGTTTGGTTCTTGCAAGCTGCAAAGTAAAGTATGATAGTAAAAGCCGATTTATAAAATATATACAGTACCTTTGTGTGATTATTTACAAGGAGAAAAAGGAATGAATTGCTGATCTAGTCTCTTTTTAATTGTTATTAATTACGATGAGAACTTCTTTTCATATACATATAAAGCTAATTATTATATTATATTACAAATTATCACGATAAAGTAATGCTATTTTATGTGTAGTCAGTTTTTAAATTGTAAATAGTTTTAACGAATTTTACGGTTGTTTCAAGTGAAACCCCGAACAGCAAATGCTTATATAATATTTTATGGAAAGCATAAACCACCATCTTTTTATGTGTATACAGCAGAGGAAAATATTAACGTAATTAATGCTGCTAATTTTTAATTAATCCAGTAAGGGCGTGTAGATTAAATATTTAAAATAATTAAATACTAATGTAGTAAAATTGTTCTGTTTTTTATTCGTCAAAGCAAGGAGCAAAGGGAAAAACTCCCAGATATACGATAATATGATACTATCATTGATAAACTTTTTTGTTGATTTTTTGTATGCAATTTATATTACGAAGGTAGTTTTATATTTACTATCTCAGAAAAATATACTCCATGTGTACTTACTAGTAGCTAAAAAAGGTAACTGTGTAATTAATTAATTTAGCATTTAAAAAAGTATTACAATTTTGACAGTAACTGTAGGCGTGTATCCAGCCGGAAATTAAGCATAGGCTAAAAAAGTCTGGGCCAAAAGTTCAAGAATGAAAATACGTAACGAATTTGGAAATCAAACCCCTTCAGCAGCATTAAAAAACGCGTTTTGGAGTTTAATTAGCAGCCATGTGTTTTTTCAGATGTTTGTATGAAATATATAAATTTAAATGTAACTTTTATGAATTCAATTTTCCTACAAAAATAATCCTACTACTACAAGTTAACCCATTGGCTCACATCGTCATTCACACATTTTTATTATTCATTCCATGTTGAACTTTATTACACAACTCCAATTAATTTTTTAGTTAATACATACTGTTCTACATACTATGCTAAACTATGACATAGTGCACGTTAACCTTCTTATCAATCGTGATACGACTTATCTCTAAAAAAAATAAATCCTTTGTACTGACCGATTCCTTTTAAAGACAGTTTTTTCATTGCAGCACAGATACAATCAACGTGAAGAAAAAAGTAAAAACAAGATGGTCAAAAAATTCAAGTACACAAAGACGACAAAAATAATTTAATTGGATAATTAATGTGAATTATTATAATGCGGTATTATTACTACTTATTCCCACTACAAATTACTACAATTATAACAACGTGACTCGTCAAGAGATTATCCAAGACTGGATATATGAAAACTTATATAAAATAATAAGAGGTACTACTTTTAACGGTTAAATAACGTGTGTTAATGACTTGTGTTATAACTTAATACGACAACTTTTATCAATTTCACGGTTATTGAAGTAAAAAGCAAGACGTAAGTGGGTTCGCGCTGTTTATGTATATCATTGTCGTATTTTAAATAGCTTTCCTGTTTTCCTTATGAATGAATGTGAATTTTTTCACAGAAGAAAGCTCATTCGGAACTTGTGACAAAAAAATATGATTTTTTTATTTTGTGGAAGACTAATAAAAAGAAGGCTAAATTAATTTTATGCGACGTGAATGGATCGGGCAGTAAAAGTGAAGAAAGAAAACTTGATATAAAATTATATGGCAAAATAAGTTTTGTTTGTAAATAAATTTTAACAGTAAATAGAGTGCCAGAGAGAAGGGTGGTGCAAAAGGTTTGTATGACCATTTTATGGGTCAAATTATTTTTGAATGTAAGGAATTGGGTTCTGTTAGAACATGTACAACATAATGCTGTTTTGTTTTCAATATGTCGTGCGCGATTTTTATTTAACCGTTTCTCATCTTCTTATAAATAATAAATGGTTATTAAAAATAAAGATAATTTAGAAAGTGTATGAAATAAAATGTTGCTTCACTGAAAAATTTTGAACAATGCAAAAATGCGTTTTTACATTTGAGATAAAGATCTTCTCCGGGCAGAGAAATGAAAGATAAAAAATCAGAAAGAGGGTGGCCTGTTCATATTTTAGTTGATCTGGGTGTAGATGCCAAAGGTCAAGGGAAAGACTGCCATGCGTTGTTGTTTCGCCATTTATCTGCATCCACCACCTAGTAAAAATGTGATAAAAACAGAATTAGATGTTGTTTGAATTTAGAACATGCAGGTTGGGTTTCTCTTGAATGAAAGAATCACAACTTTTAGCATTGCCCTGGATTTGGACAGTGACAGGGACAGGGTTCTCCACAGTCATACGGAGCAGGGGGATCTACCGCTACAAAATTGCAACAGTTGCGCTCAACGCAGGTAGAGAGCAGAGAGGGTAGCAAGTTGCTATCTGTTTGGGATACACGCGATTTCGTTATCCAGTTACTGTACCTACACGTTTGGACGAAACTTAAGTGGCTTATTTAGTAAATTAGTCAGCCAAATCCGCCTGTCACTCAAACTACTTCGACAAAGGGAAAACGATGAAAGAAAGGGATGAGAAATGTGATTCATTCAATCGAAAAATCAAACGAAGTGATGGTGTCAAAGCTTTGTGAGAGCATGTAGCAGCTTGCAGTAAGCAAGAATAATTATAAGCGGACAAGAGAGCAGAAGCGTGACAGGCAGCGAAAGCAGTTGTTTTAAAAGCAGAAAATGCAAAATTATATAAGCGAATTAGCATGGCGTAAGCGTAACCTGCAAGATACAGGAGGCATGCAAGGAAAGCAATAATCGACGCCCCAACGGGGATTTTTAGTAGCTGGACTTGAGTCCCAACGTGGTCGGCAACACATTCGATTACAACAAGTAAAACAATTACATGAAGGTGGTGAAGGACAGCATCTAGGAGGCATAGGACGCACGGTCATCATGCACATTTCCGTTTGCTTAGGAGGACACGGTTGAGGACAGCAAGAGGGTGGATCGGCTCGAATCACTGGGCATCTGATATTAGAACACCCATCGTCTCCGTTATTATTGCAAGGCATCGGACACTGAGCTGTGGGACACTTAAAAGAAACCACCATAGGTTTAGGACAGCAGCGAGGGTCCGGACGTGGACAAGCAATGCCACAGACAGGAGGTGGCGGGCAGCAAGGGCTAGGAGGACACCTGGGTTGACACGGCTTTACAATCACGCAGCACGGAGGTAAGGGATTACAGCTGAGAAAGTAACAAAGTTACAATAATTTTTTGACTCGACAAACAAGAATAAAGGTGTGCAAAAATGATTCGTACCATGGAATTGGACACTGCTGGTTGTAAGGTAGTTTTGGAGGTGGAGGACAACAATTATTTCTAATTGGACGAACTAAAATAAAAGTGAAATGAGTTCATCGTCTTATCTATAACTTTTTATAAATAGCTTTTTAATTTATCAATAATAATTTTTAAGGCTTACCTATCATCGCAGGACTTGGACAAGTTACCGGGCAACACCCAGGTGGTGGGCAGGGACAGGCACATGGGTCCGGAGGACAGCAAGGTAATGGTGGGCAACACTTAGGAGGACATATAGGAGGAGACACCACCAATGCCATTTTCTTGCAACAAGGAGGTGGGCAACATGGTGGAGGAATGAAGCACTTGCGACTGGGTCTAATACATGGATCCGGACTAAAGAAGATCCGGAATCCGGAGAAAAACAAGAAATTAATATTCATTGAACTTGGGTTTTATTTAAATAATATTGTTGTGCTTAAACTGTTGGTACCGACCAGCACGGAGGTGGACAGCATACTTTCGGGAAACAAGGCATTGTTGGGCATCTTGGAGGACAAGGTTTCATTGGCTGACAGCATGGACTGCAACAATCCGGTTGACATAATGTTAACCTCGGAGCCGGACAACAGGGTGATACAGAGCAAGGACTGCCACAACATGCAGGTCTTGGAGGGGGACATGGTGGAGGGCAACATGAGTTCATTTGTCCATAAACCTAAACAATATAAAGTTCGATAAAAAAAAAGTGTCTTAAAATTAATGGTTCCCCTATCCTTTCCCCATATCCTACAGTGCCCAGAGATGACAAACCCATCTACAGGACCGATGTACATTTGCATTAATATTTCAAAAGACCTATGAACATGAGCAATGCTGTGACAGGTGAAAGGACAAGAGGAAACTGTTAGTGTCGATATTAGTTTTGACAATTTAAATGTTGTCCTGTACTTGCGTCAGTAAATACATACATTTCGTATTACATTACGTTCCAGCATCTTGGAACACGGGTCCACCATCACTTTAAACAGATTGCAACAAATGTCATTCGATGGACAGTTACTCATGCTCATGTTCATATTCTAATCACAAAGTGTTTATAAAAAAAATCAAGATCATGAATGTCATCACATTTACAGATAAGCTAACAGCTACCCGTGGCACAAGAATGGCTTATCATCGCAGTCTTACCCCTCCAGATGATCCACCGCCACAGCAAGACATGATGACCTGTTTGGAAATGCGACTTTAACCCAGATAACCGAAATAATTTACACGTGTTTAGATAAACTAATTAACTCAAAATTTTTCGATAACCCGGTTTCCTCGTCCAATACGTAAGATAAGAGTAAACGACTTTGACCCGGAGAGAAAAAACGGCCTAATGGGAGTTTTGGAACGATTGAATAATCGAAAGTAGAAAAGTAAACTATCGGTTCGGATCGGCTGATCGCGTCATTGTGGTTACAAAGTGATCTAAAAATCTATTACGCTCTGTTTGTAAGATCAACCAGGTACCTTGACAACAACAGCGCGCGCATTTTATTTGAATTCGTATTTTCCATTTTCTCCATTTTCAACACGCACCAGCAGCAGCAGCAGTGTAAGTTCTCTATTTCTCGCAACTCAAAGTGCTCAGCAGTTGAGAAAAGTGCTTTTGCACGATGGGATCTTGGCTGCAGTGCTCTTGAATGACGTGATGAATAGCCTTTAGGTCAAATATAGTGTGCCAGGAAGCTCTGTGAGAATTTATCTCTTTATCATCATCATCATGATCGGCATTTTTTTCTTCGTGCACGTGTTTCCATCTCTTTTCCTGAATATGTTGAACAAGTGCAAAGAAGCTTTGGTAATCCATTCCGTGGTTGGCTTTTAAAACTAATTGACATTGTTCATGGAAATCGGGAATTTGACGTAGATCTGCAAGCTCGCGTTCCACTTCCAGAAGCGCATTTTGAAGGACACTCCAAATATAGCAAATATTTGCTCCGTTGAACCAATTGTGGTTTATAGAAACAGCTTCCGTCTAGATTAAAAAAACAAAAAGTGCCAAATTAGAAAGCGAGATAGTTAATTTACGAGGTGAATATAAGAAGGCATGTTTTACCAAGTTCCAAACGACATGGTGCCATCCGGAAGGTACAAACAGGCATTCTCCCGTACTTTGAATTACTATCCACTTCCAGAAGCGCATTTTGAAGGACACTCCAAATATAGCAAATATTTGCTCCGTTGAACCAATTGTGATTTATAGAAACAGCTTCCGTCTAAATTAAAAAATGACAAAAATGTCAAATTAGAAAGCGTGACAATTAATTTACGAGGATATTTCAATGAATATAAGTATAAGAAGGTATGTTTTACCAAGTTCCAAACGACATGGTGCCACCCGGAAGGTACAAACAGGCACTCTCCCGTACTTTGAATTACTTCAACGTAGTCTTCCCCTTCCACACCAGGGTTATCCCAAGAAAAGTTTAGTTTTTTTAAACGAGCGTCATAAAATTGATTTTCTTTACCGGGCGGGTACAAGTACCATTTTTTCTTTCCACTCACGTTTGCTGACCAACTGTAAGAACCATAGACGTCTGCGTGAAAACCGGTAAAAGAACCTTGGGGTCCCATGTAGCAAAACTTGTAGTCGTCTATGTCCTTATCGTCACAATACTCGTTCAACCAGTCAGACTGAAAGTAATTAGGGCACTCATATGGGAGTAAATCGTAAAGGTCACTCCTGCCATCAGAAGTGGTCTCTTTAGCAAACATGTCTTTGTGAAAACGAACAATGTGCCAATCTTTCAAGTAGAGACATGTAGCATCCAAATTATCTGTCGGCGTTGTATCGTAATTGTTGGTGTCACTTTTAGACAGGTACTGCAAATAATCTTGAAAGGTCATTTCCCTACAATCACTACTTCCGTAGCCTTCAAGATACTCGGTATCCCGGCAGTTCACAGCGGAGACTGAGGCTCCTCCTGAAAATACAAACAAAATGTCATTCAAATACACGTTCCTGTTTTGTCATTTGTGGCTTTGGGTCTCGTTTCACCATGATCACTTTTATTTTACGCACCATACACATTACGAAGGTATTCATAATCTACGATATCTAAGCTCTCCTTGTCCTCTTTTCCGGATTGGGGACGACTCCACAACTGGCGAGATAACCACCGAGCTGTTACTTCTGGCGAAAACATGCATGGCAAATTTTTTAACAGACAGTTCTCGAAGAAATCAATATACAGTGTGTTTTCCGGCGAAAAATAAGGAATGGGTTTGCCTCCCTCTTCACACTTAGATTTCATTCTCTGCCATTCGATGTCATCATAAGAAGCCACTACATTGGAGTTCGGACCACATGCGAAACCGCANTTTCATTCTCTGCCATTCGATGTCATCATAAGAAGCCACTACATTGGAGTTCGGACCACATGCGAAACCGCATCTAAACTTACAGAAGTTCGTCATGTCAGGGACTCGAGCCATTTTATTGTCGTGGTGTGGCTTCACCCTATCCACAGTGACGGATATGTACGAGTACGACACAAGAATATCAAAATTAAATGGAGGAGACGGACCCCAATTCAAACTGACCCCAGTAATACTGGGTTAGAAAACAAAATATCAACTCAAGTCGAAATTGACTCAATTACCACCGTATGACACCCAGAGTCTGGGTCCCAGACTGAAGCTGCTCCTTTATTCAAGCAGTTCAGCTCTTCGCTGTCTGTCAGTCAGCTGAGTGCGCTTTACCACTTTGCATACCTGTACACGTGGTTGTGTGGTTGATTCTCTCAGCTTTTCATGTTTGTCCTTGACCATTCGCTTTAGAGTTTGGTCAAAACGAAAACAAAATATTTACACTATAGTAATTCATCATCATTTTCCAATTCCTGTAGTGCTTACGCTACGCTGGCAGCGCATACATAACTGTATGTGACCCTCCCGTGCAAGTGGCTGGTGGCTTACAAGGAAAACAAAAACGTTTTGAAATCGTGTATAACGTTGCATGTCGTTAAGGTAGAAAAGATGATGCAACATGTGCCAGAAATGTTTTTGTCGCACGCCGTCATAAGTCATTGTCACAGATCATCTAGCTGGGAAGAGGATGTGTGTTCCGTTTCATATTTTCAAA